>SJYX01024882.1:171043-247724 GCA_006410675.1 Oreotragus oreotragus
AAAAAAACAATTACAGGTTGATGTCTAAGAGGTTAGGACTGATGCTAAGGCTGAAACTCCAATACTTTGGCCACCTCATGCAAAGAGTTGACTCATTGGAAAAGACCCTGATGCTGGGAGGGATTGGGGGCAGGAGGAGAAGGGGATGACAGAGGATGAGATGGCTGGATGGCATCACCAACTCAATGGACATGAGTTTGAGTGAACTCTGGGAGTTGGTGATGGACAGGGAGGCCTGGCGTGCTGCGATTCATGGGGTTGCAAAGAGTCGGACACGACTGAGAGACTGAACTGAACTGAATTGAATGGGAGAAACTGAAGACTCAGGAGAAAGAGAAAAAAAAACAATCACAGGTTGATGTCTAAGAGGTAAGATGGGATATGAAGTTCTGAGTAATGCAGGAAATGCTTTCTTTTAAATAGACTTGCCAGATGACAGTAAGGGGAGGTGAAATCAGTACACAGCAGAGTATCTGGTGTTAAGTCATACATTAGCAGTTGGGTTTGAGTTCACATAAAAGAAGTAACTTAAATTACAGAGAAGTAATGTGGTAAACAGAAGAGTGATCTCCCAAAGATGTCCATATCTTAATCCCCAGAACATGTGACTATGTTATCTGCAAAGGAAAGCAACGTAACACATGGAATTAAGGGTGCTGATCAGCTGGCCTTAATTCTTGAGTAGGGACCATATCCTCTGGTTTTACCAGGTAGACCCAATGTAGTCATGCATGTGTATGTGTGTGCTAAGTTGCTTCAGTCATGTCTGACTCTCTGTGACCCTACATATTGTAGCCTGCCAGGCTCCTCTGTCCATGCAATTCTCCAGGCAAAAATACTGGAGTGGGTAGCCATTCCCTTCCCCAGGGGATCTTCCTGACTCAGGGACAGAACCCACATCTCTTAAAACTCCTGCACTGGCCAGCAGGNAAGACCCCTGATGCTGGGAGGGATTGGGGGAAGGAGGAGAAGGGGACAACAGAGGATGAGATGGCTGGATGGTATCACTGACTCGATGAACATGAGTTTGCATGAACTCTGGGAGCTGGTAATGGACAGGGAGGCCTGGCGTGCTGCAATTCATGGGGTTGCAGAGTTGGACACAATTGAGCGACTGAACTGAAGCTACCAGTTTGTGATAATTTGCTGCAGCAGCAATATAAAACTAATACAAAAATCTCAACACAGAATGAGAGCCATCTCAAGAAAGTCATAAAAATAAATTTAAATATAGAAAGTGATTAAATTAAGGGTTTTTTAAGGGATGACTACAAAATTCAACTTAAAGAGGGGTTAAGAGAATTCCCAGGCTACTCCCAGTATTACCTAACTCCAGGTCTCCTCATTTCAGCAAGTACCATAGTTGATGCTTTTCATCCCACTCCAACCTGGTCTGCTCTAGTTTCATGGGAAGGATATCAACTTTTAAATTTTCAAATTCAGTTATATATATTTCAAACTTAGTTCATATGTATTGCTATTTTTATACATGCCCTGTTTTCTAAGGGTGATAAATAATACTTTGAGTCCCTTCACATCTAGGACATCAACAAAACATATATGACACACTCAGTTCTCTAATTTGTTTATTTATGAATTTGTTTCAATGTGATTAACACATTTTTCCAAGAAACAGTAGATGAATGCAGCAAACTGCACCCAACCAAAGTGAGCTATGTAGGAATACATAAACTACACCTCAAACATCTTCCAGCTACCTCTGTTCAGCTGCTCCATGCGTCATGTGTTATAACATCAATCCACATACGGTGTTACAACTTGCAACTTTTCAATCTTTTTCAAATAACCTTCCTTCATCCCTTTATAACTCATGAGCTACGATCTTCCCGATGTCTGTTTTCACAGGCAAACTCCAAGGCTTCTTCCAGATTACAAGTGATATTTACTATTATAGCTTTTATACACTTCTTAACCATGTAAGACGTGCTATCGTTTTCATCAGGTACAACCATGAAGATGACTGGCAGGACTCACCAGATTGTTAAGTCTACTGCATGTGTATTAGAATGGCATCATTAGGACTCACACCTAAAGCACCACATGGCCCCACATCTAAGTTGGTGCTCAATCCCAGGCCCTAAAACAGACTTGGTGGTACTGTTAGCTATATGAAGTGAGACCACAAGGAGTCCCACTTCCCTCCTGCTTACTCACACTTGATTTGAAACTTACATATACCCTACTACCACCAAGGCATGCAGTCTAATTATGGATTTCCTGGACTCTGCTGCCCAGGCTACATCTCTGGACACTGACTCACCTTGTTGGTTTTTCAATCTGTTGTTCCATCTAAGTTGAGACAAGATTATGGGCCTGAACTGCATGCCCTAGTGATTTTTCCCCCCCTCCAAAAAAGTCACCTATATACTGGCATAAGTTAAATACTGAGTATGGATAGATTTAGAAATCATTAGTCCCTGTAGACTCAAATCCCTCACCTTCCATGATCTGCTTTGTTCTGCCTCTGCTCTGGAGCCAGAAACAAGCTTAATCCTAAGCCTAAAGGCCCACAGAGCCGTGACTCAAATCACTGGAGGATTCATTAAAGTTGTGCTAGTCTTATGCTTCAAGATCACAAACATCATTAAGCCATAAAGTGATCCACACCACAACCCCATCATTTAATCAACCATCCTCCACTAAGGTGTACCATTTTAGATAAACAGTATTAGCCTGTAAGCCTCAACAACAGTAGATCATTTTTTATTCCAGTTCCAAAAATCTATTTCCTCACCAAGAGAAAGGGACAAGTGCACCTCTTAGTAAGGTCAGACAGTAAACAAGCACAGTGGCTCTGAAGGTGGTTTGGAAAAGGAAGTGGCCTCAAGATGAGGAAAAGACTTTGAGACTTACCCACAGGCCTGCTTATTGCAGGAACTGGCAAGAAATAGGGAGGAATCATTAAATTTGGGATGAGCCTTAGAACAGGTATGATACATCTCTGTTGCCAAACATGAACTTAGGGGAAAAAAAAGACACTCACCCACTTACAGTCTCCTTTGCATATGTCAGTTTCTAAGGAAAACAAAGATATAAAAATAACCTTGTGAGTAAAAGACACTTATTAAGCAGTAAACAAAACTTATTGCACAAAGAACACTAATGCCCTAACACAGAATCGATGTTATTATTCTTATAGTTAAATAGTTAAAGCAACGTATTTGTTTTGTGACTCAGAACATCCCACCCACCACTCAGTTTCTATGTATGTTCCCCAAAGTCCCTGTGCTCTCTTAATGGACACAGATTAACAGACTTTACCTGCTAATCACTCCAGAAAGATCTATGGGTTAGAGATTGGTAGAGTTTTACATTAATCGTCTATGGACTTAGAACCAAAGTGTTTTGTGATCTACTACGTGTATAGAAATTCCTTTCATAGAGTAATATCATCATGTGGATAAAATAATTATAAAATCTAATTCTCCAGAATTCAGACAAAAAGATAAATTGTATCTGTAGTTGGATTACTCCTTTGGGGCATTCAAAGAAAATTGTGTCCAAGTTATGTCTAAACTAGTGGTTTTATTTTGAGACCAATATGATAATTTGGAATCAAATTCTATTTTCTCTTTCTCAGCTATGGAGGCAAATGCGAAAAATTTCTCTGCTGCTGGACCTCAACTTCCTTATCTGTAAAATGGAGAGATGATTACTCTAAATAATTCTTAAGATATTTATAAATAACTCACTGTTCTTTTTACTCTACACACTCTCCTAGAACAATCTCAGCCAGTCTTTTTTTTCCCTAAATTTTAATCATCTAACACCTTCAACTGGGATTTTATTTCCTTTAATTAATCTCACTTGATATATATAAGCACAGCAAAATCATAAATTAATCAATTTGTACTATTAGCTTTAAAATTTTATAGGCCAGCATGGTAGTTATTTTTAAAATGCTGGAATTCTGAGTTCTAATAAAGATTGTCAAGCATATAAATTCACCACCTATGAGTAAACAGTTGTTGTTAATATTTAAAATCAAGCTAAAAAAATAGATGTATATGTATGTATAACTGAATCACTATGCTGTAAAGCAGAAATCAACTCAGCAATGTAAATTGACTTTATTTCAATTTTTTTTAAAAAGGTAACATCAAGCTTCCTTCAGTTTTTGGACAGCCAGTGATTGCTTAAGTAACATTCTCAATCCCTCTCATGATTTCAAGTACTACCTCAAGTCTGGTGATTCCTATAGCTGTGGTCTGGTGATCCCAGACCACTCTTCTGGGCTTCATATCTAAATATTAAGCAATTCACATTTCACAGATGGTTCAAAACAATGCATTAAAAAGCAAACTCACTCTCTCTCCATCAGTGTCTACAAGCTGCTTCTCTGCCTGAGTTCTCAGTGGTAGCCATTGAAGATAGAAGTTGGGAGGCTTCCAGGGTCATGCCTTTATCACTGCCCACTCCCATCCAATCTGTCACTGAGTCCTACTAATCCTTTTCCTATTTGTATCCCCTATGCACCCTTTCTCTACTTCACGGTTTACATAGGATTCTCATCCCCTCAGGCCTCAAGTAGCAACTGATCTTTGCTCATCTTGTCCCCTCTAATCTATCATATGGTGTACGGAAACCACAATAACTATTTTACAGTTCAAAACTGTACAATCAGCCCCTGCGACTTGCCAACTTACACCCCTTCAATAGCTTCCTATCAACTACAAACTTCTTAAGCTATCCACCCCTCTGGTCTGATCTCCTGTCAAATCTAGTCTACTCTTCTGATATACTGGCCAACATATACATGTATTGCTGCTAGTCACTAAGTTGTTTCCAACTCTTTTGTGACTGTGTGGACTGTAGCCCACCAGGCTTCTCTGTCCGTGGGATTTCCCAGGCAAGAACACTGGACTGGGTTGCCATTTCCTTCTCTAGGGATCTTCCTGACTCAGGGATTGAACTCATGTCTCCTGCATTGGCAGGCAGATTCTTTACTGCTGAGCCACCAGAGAAGCCCACATTTTATTATATGCAACTAATAATAATAAAATGTAAGAAGTACCACACTAAAGAATGAGTAAAGAATTATGGTGGTCAAAAGATTATGTGAGCTAAATCTGCTAGGATGGGGGCTGGGGGTTGTTTTCTCATGAAGGAGGTTACATCTGAGCTGAGGATATCCAGGACTTGAATAAAAGGAAGAAGGATATAAGGGGCCTCTCACACAGCATGTGCAGTCTACCACATAGATCACATAGACCTAAACAGTTTCCTTCTCTTGCCATGAATACATGCAACATGAAAAAGGGAAGGTGGGCAGATAATTTGTCTATATGCATGCTTATTTATCCTTTGCTAAGAATAAATCTAAAACAAGGAAAACAAGTAAACAAATTCATGCATTAGAATCACATTTATACTTTACTAAACATTTATCCAGTGATCTATACCCTCTACCTTTAATTAGTTATCAATTCAACTTTGAACTGATAAAATGCAAAACTCTGACACGAATGTTTGATTCTCACACATTAATATTCTTAGCCTAAATCTTTGTAGAGTATTATTTCCAAATACTTACATTTATAAACAATCCTGAGGTTCTTGTGGTTTCACAATGCTTATTAATCATAATGGCCAGAGCTAGAGATACAAAGATTGGTCACCCTGTGGTGGGTCTCCTGAAGAGCCTAATTCAACAGAATAGTAACAAAGGGATCCAGCATTCACTCTTTCTTCCTTTAGGCCTGAGCTTGGTATATGTGTCCTATAGTAAGTACAGTCATTTCTTCTTGTTACTACATTTACCTGCATAATTAAGCTTCTGTGTTCCACAGACTGACTAAAATGTGTGCCCATTTCAAATATAGTCGTGATTCCATCCTCACACAAATTCATCCAATAATGATATTCCTCACGCCCAGGAAGTCGATCCCAAAAAGTCCTGAAGGCTTCCCAGACAGCTTCCTGGCATACTGAAAAATAAACAGAGAGGTATTTTTTATGGAAAGGACTTTAGGGTTCTTACAAGGACCATGGACCTATTATTTCAGATTGCTGAGACACTCTTGCACACAGGGTCTATTCTGCAGGGACATGGGGATGATTCTCATTCAGAGCCCTTCTATACATCCCATTTAAACTTTTTAGACCTGAAAAGAATCTGCACTCCCCACTCCTTTCCCTTGCAAAGGAAACTGATTCACCTTCTCATAGGCAGGGGTTTTTGCTTCTCTTAAAAAAAAAAAAATCCNACAGGGTCTATTCTGCAGGGACATGGGGATGATTCTCATTCAGAGCCCTTCTATACATCCCATTTAAACTTTTTAGACCTGAAAAGAATCTGCACTCCCCACTCCTTTCCCTTGCAAAGGAAACTGATTCACCTTCTCATAGGCAGGGGTTTTTGCTTCTCTAAAAAAAAAAAATCCATGTTTATGTTTTAGCAAAGTACAGCTGATACTGAGAATATTTCAATAGGACAAATAACCTGTGGTATATCCATATGATGGGATTAGAATTCACTGATAAAAAGAAATGAGGTTTCAAGTCATGAAAAGACATGGAGAAGATTTAAATGCATATTGCTAAGTAAGAGAAGCCAATCTGAAAAAGCGACATACTGCATGGGTCCAATGATAACACATTCTGGAAAAAGCGAAATTATATAAATTGTAAAAAGATCTATGGTGATCAGGGATTGGGGGGAGAGAAAGATACAGGAGGTGGAAACTGATGGATTTTAGGGCAGTGAAACTATCTGTATGACACTGTAACAGTGGATACATGTCACTGTACATGTGTTAAAATCCACAGAAAACACAATAGAATGACTGCACTCTAATGTAAATTATGAAACCACTGTCTTGAATCCTGTTATTAGGGCTCAGGCTATGCATCTTATCTAGTATGGAGAAATTCAGAATGGAACAAAGTCTTTTTTAGGGTAATATAGTTTCCCTTCAGAATTGTGGAGCCCAAAGCATGAGGAAGAGTCAATTTAGTGCATAAGGCAAGAAAAAGAAATCCTGGAGGGATGGGGTGGGGAGAGAGGTGGGGGGACACATGTTTACCTATGGCCAATTCATGTTGATATATGACAAAGCCATCACAATATTGTAAAGCAATTATCCTCCAATTAAAATAAATAAATAAAATTTTTAAAGAAATAAAAGGCATACAAATTGGAAGATAAGAAATAAACTATGTCTTTAGTTGTTGATGAAATAATCACCTATGTAGAAAACCCTACAGAATGTATGAAAAAGCTACTAGAACCAATATGTGAGTTTACAAAGTTACAGAATAAAAGATCAATACATTAATCAACTGTATGTTTATATACTAGCAAGAAACAATCAAAGACCATTAAAAAAAAATACTGTTAACAACAGCATGAAAAAAGTGAAATAAATCTGACAAAAAGATGTATAAGATATAAACACTAAAAATTACAAAACACTGCTGAGAGAAATTGACAAAGATCAAAATAAATGAGAGGATACATCCACAGAGCGAAAGAGTCAATACTGCTAAGATTGCAACTCTTCCCAAATTGATCAACAGATTTAACACAAACCAAATCAAAATTCCAGGAGCTTTCCATGTACAAATTGGCAAGCTGATTACAATATTTATATGGAGGACAAAGGACCTAGAATAATCAAACAGATTTAAAAAGAGCAAAGCTGAAGGACTTGCACTATTTGATTCAAAGACTTATTATAAAGCTTACAGTAATCTAGACAGTAAGGCACTGGCATTAAAACAGATAAATAAATCTGTGTAAGAGAATAAAAAATGAAGAAATAGACCCATCATACACAGAAGATTTATTTTCAACAAATGTACAAAAGCTTATCTTTTTAATAAATGATGCTGGAACAACTGGCTATGCAAATACAAAAAAATTTAACTTTGACTCATATACACCAAATACAAATATTAACTCACAGTAGACCTTTATGTAAAACCAAAAAAATTATAAAACTTTTACAGGAAAAAATAAAAGAAAATCTTTGTGACTCGGAGCTAAGCAAACTTAGATCCAATACCAAAAGCAAGTATGAAGCAAAAAAAAACCACCTGACATTTCAAAATCTAAAACTGTTCCTCAAAAGACATTGTTAAGAAAAATAAAACAATAAACCAAACATTGGGAGAAAATTTATGCAAAACATATATCTGACAATGAATTTGAATTTGGAATTCATAAGGAACTCTTATAACTCAATTATAGGACAAACAAACCAATTATTTTTTAAATCAGCAAAATATTCAAATAGAAACTTCACCAAAAAAGATATACGAATGCAAATGAGCACATGAAAAAGTGCTCAATGTCATTAGCCTTCAAGAAAACACAAGTTAAAACCACAATAAGATGTCACTTCATATCTACTAGAATGTGGTGGTTTAGTCACCAAGTCATGTCCGACTCTCAACCCCATCGACTATAGCCTGCCAGACTCCTCTATCCACAGGATTCTCCAGGCATGAATACTGGAGTGGGTTGCCATTTCCTTCTCAGAGGATCTTCCTGACCCAGGAATTGAACCCAGGTCTCCTGCACTGCAATCAGATTCTTTACTGATTGAGCTATGAGGAAAGCTGCATCTACTAGAATGGTTATGGTTTAAAAAGACCGACTATACCAAGCATTACACAAATGTGGAAAAACCAGAGTCCCAATACACCGCTGGTGGTACAACTACACTGGCAAACAGTTTTGGCAACTTCTTAAACAGTTAAACACAGAACTATCATGTGATCCATCCATTCCACTCCAATTAACCAACAGATATGAAAGCAGATTGTTCATACAAAAAAATATTTCACAAACATTCATGTTTCTCTCTATAATCACCAATAACTGAAAACCACCCAAATATCCCCAAATGCAGCATATCCATAAAATGTAATAATACCCCAAAATAAATGGTAACAAAGTATTGATACGTCAAAAAATCACAGATGAGTCTCAAAACAATTAAACTGAGTAAAAGAAGCTAAACAAAAAAGAGAGTACAAAGTATGAATACATTCATATATATAAGTGTAGAAAATGCAAACAATACCTGGTAATAGAAAGCAGATTAGTGGTTACTTCAGCTCTTAGGTCAAGGGAGGTCCTCAGGGAGGAAGGGATTATAAAGGCACTTGAGAAAATGTTTGGAGGTAACTGAAAAATTCATTATCTTAATTGCAGTGAGAATTTAAGGATAAATACATTTGTCAAAACTAATCAGACTATATACTTTAAATATGCACAGTTTATAGGCTATATTTTAAAAGGTCCAACTACTGATACAATTTTTTGAAGGGAGGATACTATTAATTACTTCCTACTCCAAGCACCCCTAAATATCTGCTTAATTTCAAAAGTCATTAAGTTGAGTGCAGTTGCTTCTTGCTTAAATGGAGATATTCTTCAAATGTGTTATACCAAACAGCTGCTGCTGCTGCTAAGTCACTTCAGTTGTGTCCAACTCTGTGCGACCCCATAGACGGCAGCCTACCAGGCTCCCCCATCCCTGGGATTCTCCAGGCAAAAACACTGGAGTGTGTTGCCATTTCCTTCTCCAGTGCATGAAGGCGGAAAGGGAAAAGTGAAAGTGAAGCTGCTCAGTGTTCGACCCTCAGCGACCCCATGGACTGCAGCCCACCAGGCTCCTCTGCCCATGGGATTTTCCAGGCAAGAGTACTAGGGTGGGGTGCCACTGTCTTCTCCTACCAAATAGCAATTGATATCAAATTATGTATGAAAGGGAAAACTCAGCAAACCATTAGTTCAGCGGAAAGAGCTAAAATTCTTGGTTGAACAGTGAGTGGATCTAAACAATTGGTTTCAGGAGCATAATCCAATTACCTCTTCCAAATCTCTTCAAAATCAAGACCTATGTTGAAATATTCATTCCCTTCCCAGAAAAATATCTACTTCTGCTTCACTGACTACACTAAAGCCTTTGTGTGAATCACAACAAACTGGAAAATTCTTAAAGAGATGGGAATACCAGACCACCTTAACCTGTCTCCTGAGAGACCGATATGCAGGACAAGGAGCAACACTTAAACACTTAGAATTGGACATGGAAAAACTGGACATGATTCAAAATTGAGAGAAAGGAGTACAACAAGGCTGTATACTGTCACCCTGCTTATTTAACTGCTATGCAGAGTACATCACACAAAATGCCAGGCTGGATGAAGCACAAGCTGGAGTCAAGGATACCAGGAGAAATATCAACAACCTCAGATACGTCGATGATGCCACTCCAATGGCAGAAAATGAAGAGGAATTAAAGAGCCTTTCATGAGGGTGAAAGAGGAGAGGGAAAAAGCTGGCTTAAAACTACTACTGTTTGAACTAAAGTTCAAACTAAACATTAAAAAAACTGAGATCATGGCATCACCTCATGGCAAACAGATGGGGGAAAAAGAAGCAATGACCGTTTTATTGAAACTATCGCTGGTTTCAGTATTTGGACCCACCAGGCAATAAGAATATTTCTTAGTTCTTGCTTAAAAAATAAGACATACTGAACTGTGTGTAAAATGCACCCATGAAATTGAGACTGTGCTACATAAGTACTACAACACAAAGTAAACCAAGTAGATATAGAAAATTCAACTTTTCAAAGGATGAAAGTACCAAATATTGTCAAGATGTAAATCATTCTTTTAACTAGAGTTTCTGAATCAGTATGGAAACGGTTCTAGAAGGGAAAAAGAGACCTCTGAGAACTTCCTCTTAAAGGAGGTTAAATATACAATCAGATAAGATCAAGGAGAGGAAAAAGTCGAAGTAGAGATAGATTCTCTCTTCTTGGGCTCCAAAATCACTGTGGATGGTGACTGCAGCCTTGAAACTAAAAGACATTTGTTCCTTGAAAGGAAAGCTATGGCAAACCTGAAGTGAAGTGAAGTGAAGTGAAAGTCACTCAGTCGTGTCCAACTATTTGCAATCCCATGGGCTATACAGTCCATTCGATTCTCTAGGCCAGAATACTGGAGTGAGTAGCCCTTTCCTTCTCCAGGGGATCTTCCCAACCCAGGGATTGAAACCAGGTCTCCCGCATTGCAGGCAGATTCTTTACCAACTGAGCCACAAGGGAAGCCCAAGAATACTAGAGGGGGGTAGCCTATCCTTTCGCCAGCAGATCTTCCCTACCCATGAATCGAACCAGGGTCTCCTGCATTGCAGGCAAATTCTTTACCATTTGAGCTATCAGGGAAGCCCATGGCAAACCTAGACAGCGTATTAAAAAGCAGAAGCATCACTTTGCCAACAAAGGTCCGTATGGTCAGAACTACAGGTTTTTTTCAGTAGTCATGTACGGATGTGAGAGTTGGACCAGAAAGAAGGCCGAAGAATTGATGGTTTTGAACAGTGGTGTTGGAGAAGACCCTTGAGAGGCCCTTGGACTGCAAGGAGATCAAACTAGAAATCATAAAGGAAACCAACCCTGAATATTCATTGGGAGGACTGATGCTGAGGCTGAAGCTCCAATACTTTGGCCACCTGATGTGAAGAACCAGCTCAGTGGAAAAGACTGATGCTGGGAGAGATTGAAGGCAAAAGGAGAAGGGGCAACAGAGGATGAGATGGTAAGATACCATCACAGATTCAACAAACAAGGAGATAAAAGAGGACAAAGGAGCCTGGCATGCTGCAGTCCACTGAGCTGCAAGGAGTCAGACATGATTTAGTGAATGAACAACAATCTTTCCTCCATGGTAACCGTAAGCTTTTTCTACAGCTGTGACTCTATTTCTATTTTGTAAATAAGTTCATTTGTACCATTTTTTTTACATTCTACATGTAAGTGATATTTTATGGTAAACTGGTACTTTTAAAGTACTTTAAATGATTTTAAACCATGTCCTCTCTTAACAAAACTTTTCTCTGAAGCTGCATAAATACCAAATCCTTAGTAAGTCTGTTTTCCACGGTTAGTAGAAAGATAATATTTAGTTCAGTCTCTATCCATAGTATGACAAATTTTGAATTGTACAGAAATACAACACCTGTTTTTGAATTACATTTGAATTTCACCATGGAGCCCAAGGGTTTGAAATATTTGCTTACCTCGGACTTTAAAATATTTCACATGGTTTGCCACAGCCTCTGTAACACTTTCATCTGGGCAAGTTTTCACACCATTAGGAAATAAAGTAGATCGCTTTCTTCTGAGCAACCAATGTCTCTCAGTTTCTCTGCTGTCCAGAGGTTGTTTCTTTTTAGCAGATAGAGAAGAATCTGTGGATTCTGAGTCAGTCTGGAGAAAAGAAACTGTACTCTTGGGTTCTTGGCTCTCTTCCTGTCTCTTATACACATCTAGATGTGTATAAGAGACAGAGATATGTATGCTGTATTCAGGGAACTGCAGGTAGTTTGAAAAAAAGAGTGCAAGTTATAGTAGTTGGAGAAGTTAACATAATAACTGCTTGAAGGAGCTGCATCTTTAGAATGAGAAGGATTCTCTGGGGTGCTACTTAGAGGGCAGAGGTTTGGATTTCTGCCTCAGAGAATCTCACTTGATAGTGGTACAGTCTAACATTTAAAAAGAAAAATTTGCATTTACCAAAAAAACCCACCCTAAATTAACAATTAAAAATGCATTAATGGGTTGTAGTCTGCAGTTTTTAAAGTATTGGTTTATACTTTAAAGCAGCAGCTCTTCATTTAGTGTACATAATCTGGACAGGTTGTTTGAACAGATTCCTGGCTCTACCTTCAGAGTTGCTGATTTGATGGGGGTTCAGGAGGGGGCACTTAGAATTGGTATGTCTTAACAAGTTCCCAGGTGATATTGATGCTGTCAGTCTAGGACCACTGTTCTATAGAGGATAAATTGGAAGGACAAGTTTACACCAAAATATTGAGTCTCTTAAGGACAAGGATTTTTGTCATATTTGTTCACACTGTTCTCAATGCCACTAACAGTGTAGCATATGAGAGATACCCAGTAATTATGTGTAGAATGTATGATTTGAAGCAGGGAGCTCAGTTAGCTTATCACTAACACTTTGCAGTAATACTGATGGGAGGAAAGGACTTGAACTTGGGACCATAATAGTAGGGATAGATTGGAATAATGCTTTGGAAGGGAAATCAACAGGGATAATAGGGTGTCAGGGTAGATTTAGACTCACAGATCATTGTCTTGAGAGGCTAGATGAGAAGTGGTAAACAGCACTTAGCACAGAATGCATATTCATTAATATTTGCCTTTATCATGGAAACTTCATTGAAGTAAGGGATCAGGATTACAGTGGGGAGACCAACTAGAGGTGTTAAAACTGAAGCTTTAAATTTAGAAAATTATAGTAAAGACTTGTGTCTTAAAACATTAATTAATAGTACTTTTTTTCAACCTTGATTTTGGCCTGCAAGAAGCAAGGTTTTGTGTTAGAGCAGAGCAAAGTGTCGACAGTTTGAGTGATAGACTCGTTTGGGAGGCTTACTGTATAGCCTTACTGCATAATAGAGTGTATCTTACACTGTATAGTGTATTTTATTCAAGGTCTAAGCCTGTTTTATATTTTGAAGCCTCACATGAGTTAGACAGTATCCGAAGAGCAGATCCTAGGGGAGAAAACAAAGTATCCATAGAGTCTTGTGTACAAAATGACGGGATTAAATTTGATGCATATGTTTAAGGAATGGTTTGCAACTTTCTTGTTGAATATTCATTGGGAGGACTGATGCTGAGGCTGAAGCTCCAATACTTTGGCCACCTGATGTGAAGAACCAGCTCAGTGGAAAAGACTGATGCTGGGAGAGATTGAAGGCAAAAGGAGAAGGGGCAACAGAGGATGAGATGGTAAGATACCATCACAGATTCAACAAACAAGGAGATAAAAGAGGACAAAGGAGCCTGGCATGCTGCAGTCCACTGAGCTGCAAGGAGTCAGACATGATTTAGTGAATGAACAACAATCTTTCCTCCATGGTAACCGTAAGCTTTTTCTACAGCTGTGACTCTATTTCTATTTTGTAAATAAGTTCATTTGTACCATTTTTTTTACATTCTACATGTAAGTGATATTTTATGGTAAACTGGTACTTTTAAAGTACTTTAAATGATTTTAAACCATGTCCTCTCTTAACAAAACTTTTCTCTGAAGCTGCATAAATACCAAATCCTTAGTAAGTCTGTTTTCCACGGTTAGTAGAAAGATAATATTTAGTTCAGTCTCTATCCATAGTATGACAAATTTTGAATTGTACAGAAATACAACAACTGTTTTTGAATTACATTTGAATTTCACCAAGGAGCCCAAGGGTTTGAAATATTTGCTTACCTCGGACTTTAAAATATTTCACATGGTTTGCCACAGCCTCTGTAACACTTTCATCTGGGCAAATTTTCACACCATTAGGAAATGAAGTAGATCGCTTTCTTCTGAGCAACCAATGTCTCTCAGTTTCTCTGCTGTCCAGAGGTTGTTTCTTTTTAGCAGATAGAGAAGAATCTGTGGATTCTGAGTCACTCTGGAGAAAAGAAACTGTACTCTTGGGTTCTTGGCTCTCTTCTAAAGATAAGTATGTTTGTGCTACAGAGTGAAAGCATAAACAAAACTTCTGATGATGAATGAAAATACAGAATGAGAGGAAACAAACAAAAACTGACATCTGCACCATGTCTGGATTTTTAACTCAATGCTCAAATTACAGACCTATATGCTTCAAGAGAAGTGATGTATTCAATTCTTTCTCCATTTAATTCCTCCTCTTTATTTCAAGACTGTTAGTTATTGAAACCAAGTATATATTCAATTTCAACACAAGAAATAAGAAGAGGTAAGGTCTGAATCAAGAAACATTAATGAAGAGGAAAACCAGAATTATTGGAGAAATTATCACACAGTTTAAATGAAGCAATATTAAAGATTGATAGAGTAATATTTGATTCAATTCCTTACAGCAATCATATCAAATAATGTTTTTAGAGAAAATATACTACAGATATAAAGAAAAATTTAAAAAGTAACACAGATTTTTAAATACCTGTTAATGATGGAAGGTTTCCTTCTATCAGGACAAATATCAAAATACACAGAGAAATCTTCCCAAAATGAGGAAACATAATCATTTGAGCCAAAACCAAAAGGAGGAGGAGAGGCCAAAATCTGTAACTGAAAAGCCTTGAAATGTCCAGTAACAAACTGTTACAGACGAAGTCTAACATTCATAAGTTTATGTTTGAGAACTAACAGCCATTCCAAAATCATTATAAATTAGCTGAATAAAAATGGTGTCCTTTCAAAGTACCTCTCCCTTCTTTTCTGAAATAACTAACATGCTACGAGAGCAGGAGAGATAAGCTAATTAGGACAGATGGGAAGAGACAATTTCTTTGTTCTAATCTAGTCAGTTAAGCTCTTTACTAACACTCTCCTTGCCTTTAATAAGCAGTCCACACAAAAATAATGTTTCCCCAAAAATAATAATGTTACACATACAACTCAGAATTTTATAATTTTTCTCAGTCTGTTAGATTCACGTATTCTTTGATTTTCTCTACAGCTTATTCAGAAGCATAAAATGCCCAGACCAACTATACTTGTCTACATCAGAAATACAGAACTACATATAAAATAAAATCAGTTTTCTTGGAGCTGTTTCTGTTTGTAATAAATCTACTGTCTTGTAAGCTACTGTCTGTCCCTCCTTGATTTAAAAACTTGAAAATCTTCCACTGTAACCACTTCTATCTCCTTCCTCATCTATAAAATAGAACAGAAATAGTAAAAATAACTCATGATAGAGATAGTGCAAGCATTACAGAGGTATTAAACTTTTTCTATATCCTAGTTAAGTGATTGGCTTATGACTTTAAAAAGAAAGTCAAGTTTGTTTTTTTATCCCAAGAATTGTGAAATAAAAACAGTATTAGCTTCTTTAAGAAGGCTTTCCCTTTCCACTGACAATGCTCTTACAACCTCTCTACCAGCTCTTAGTATCACACTCACACACATACCCTAAGCTGAACACACTCCGGTGATGCCAAAGAAACTATGATTTTTTTAAACAAGCATATTGAAACTGTTCATGTGTTCATTTCTCCTATTAGACTATAAATGACCTAGGAATAAGAGCTGTCATTCATTTTTTTCTACCTTGTACATTTCCTGATAGTAGTAGATGTTCAAAAAATGTTCCCTGAACTGACAATCAAAATTACCATATGCCTGTTAAAAAAGAAGAAAAATTAATCTAAGCATCAATATATGACATGCACTATCACACAATTTAAAATTTATATCTAAAAATCAGTCACCTTTCGTAAGGAAAAAATTACACCTCAGCCTAATGAATTGGAAATATGTTTAATATAAAATGTTGGTATTCTAAAAGCATTATTTCCGTATGAATTTACGAAAATGGATTTTAAACAATCTTCAAAACATGATAAGGGACAGTGGTATCTTTGAAAAACATACAAACAAAAGTTAAGAAGTCACAAAAGATGTATTATATACTTGTTTTCCCAAAATTAGATATACAAAACAATGAATCGTCATCTAAAAAAGTTCCCTCCCAACAAAGAAACTGGGAATGAAACATGTAGTTACAACCATTTTTATAGGAACTCCCCAAAGGACAAACACCTGTAACAATAAAAAGGTGAAAACACAAGCATAAGGGCACTAAGGCTTAACTCAATTCACATGATCCTGAAATAAAACGTCCCAATTGTTAGCTTCATCTTAAACTGCCTTTCTTTCACTGCTATACAGTTACAACATAAATCTAAGAGATGCCTAAAACAGAAGACTAAAATAATATTATTTTAAAAATTGTCTTATCTGAGAAAATACAATATAACTGTCCCCTCAAAATATTCCTGATAACATCAGAAGGTTGTAAAGAGTTGAATCATATGTAATACCATCATTATCCCATCAATTCAAGACTGTTACCTGTCAGAACATTTAATAAAAACGTATGCTCCATCTGCTTCTTAAGTCTCTAAAAATTACAATTGAAAAATATAAAAGCAATGAAAGCAATCTGGCTTTTGCAGACAAATACTGGGTAAACAGAGCTATAAAATTATGTATTCAGTCCTAACAATTAGTATATAAGAATTCGAGGATTTTTTTAAAAATTAAAGTTATGAAGACACCAGTTTTATCTTCTATACTTATAGAAACTATGCACATATTCTGGGATGTCAGAGTAGGACAGGAGTCAATATTTACATAGCTATATCTCAAATAAACTAAGTTGAGCTACATATGCAATTTTTTGTGATAGCTAAACTTTTTGCTCCAAATTCACTCTGAATGAACAAACTAAATTCTCAGATACCCACACATGACAGCCAAAGAAACAAAACAAACAACAATTAGAGTAACAGTTCCATTTAGCAACTGAGAAAAATAAGCTGCGCTTTGAAAGAGTGAATTCTTATCACCATCCTAACATTGTTTTCTCTTATGCTATACAGAAGGGATGCCGTAAATGGCATTTTCTGAAGCCTTGATACTAAATTCTTTTTTAAAAAAATACACAGTATTCATACTGCATGCTTGAGCTGCAAAGAATAAAACTACAATATAATGTGACTTGTCAACAAATTTGACAAGCACTGGGGCTGGCACCAGGGAGGACCTAACTCCCTTCAACTCCCAGTTATGTGGAAGTACAGATCACATAGCTTTATTATCTACAAAAACATTCCCACATTACATACACTATTGCATAATCCAAGCATATTTAATCAGAAAATATTTATGAAATATTTTGAATCAAATATTTATGAAACTTTAATTTCTATCTAATACATTAATCTATATCACCCCCATTTCCACTCCACCTATGAGATCCCAACAATTCTAATAATATATCTTATATATTTTAAATAATGTACAATGACTTATAAAACTACTGCAAGTTATTTTCTTCTCTGTGAGCTGGCCAACACAAATGCTGGTAAGCGGCTTTCCAGTAATCGTATAGAGCATCTGTGTCATGCTTGTTCAGATTAACTAGCTACTGCTGCCCTTCTGTTGCTGTAAATGAATCTTCAGAATGAGCTCTCGAATATCTTCCCGTTTGGTCTTTATTACATGACGAGGGAACCATTTCTCCAGATGAATTGGAAGTTCAAAGTTAACAATAGGATCCTAATGAGAGAAAAGACAATGTGATCACTTTAGCAGTATAATTCAAATTTGCTCAAAATTCATTTTTATAAGAAATGAGAAATTGCAAACTTTTTAAAATAACAGCTTTAGTGAGACATAATTCATATACAATTCACCTAAAGTATTCAATTGAATGATTTTCAGTATATTCAAAGTTGTGCAACCATCACCACAATCAATTTCATAGTATTTTCATTAAACTGCTAACTTTCGAACATCAAAATTAAACACCATATGTTCTGCTACAATTCATTTAAGTGAATTAGTGCAAACAGAATTAGTAAATAATGATTTAGTACAACATAGAAGTCAGGTTGGTTTTAACACAGTCTTCTCCAACATGTTACTATTTTGTATTAAAACAAAAGAAAGGCCAGCAGTAAATGAAGACTTTCAGATAAAAAACAAAAAATTCTACAGAAGTACCTTCTTTTAGTCTAAGAAAACAGCCAATTTAGTGGTTTCAAGAACTGCTACATTTTCCATTATGTTAATCTTAACAAGGAAGTTGCAACTGCAAAGACAATTCTGCCTGTCTTCAAGAAAATAAACAAATAAATGCTGAAGACTACCCTAGATCATGTTTATAAACCTGATGAAACTATTAGAAGCTAGATGTAAGAAGGACTTAATTAAAAAGGAAATTAAGAATCCCAGGGTTTAAAGCTGAAATGATGGGCTGACTGTGATTCTAGGAGCATATGTCAGTGGAGATTTAACTGTGCAAGTATTTTTATTAGAATTAATGTTGTTTTTCTTAGGCCTAGTTACAAAGTTCCACAGGTTTTGAGTGATCAATCTGAAACCTATTTTCTTCCACCCACAGTTCGTTATATTAGTGCACAAATTTGTGAAACACAAGGTTTAGCTTTTTGAGTTTCCCAACCCCTAGGAATCTTAAGTGGTGCTACAACCTAAATGAGAAGTATACTCTACAGACTGGGGCTACATAACGTAGAATTATATAGCAGATTCAGAATATGTTCTGTAATAAGACACTCTGGATAATCTAAAAACAAAATCAAATCTCTTTGGAAAGAGTATTAGAAGATCAGAATTGTCATCCGATAAGGCAGTTCCAGTGTAGAATAAAAAAGGAAAAAAAAAACATAACAACACATTTAGTGGTTTCTATAATGTATACCATCTTCTACTATAATCGATTCTCCCCAATTGTACCAAAAGTTATACCTGCATACTATAACTTTCATGCTTTGAAAGTACATTTAAGGATTATCTAAACAAGCCTCTGGTCAAAAATACCCTGTTTCTACAGCCATCTTCATAAATAATACTGGTTATAACTGAAGTATTAAGCTAACAGTTAAAAAAAAAAAAAAAGAGTGATTCCTTGCTATTTAAAACTCTTTTTAATGTTGCTACAGTTCCTATAGAATCTCTGACGAGCTAGAAAATAATAACCATTCTTGTCATTGTACTTATATAGCTGATGGTTTTCTGAGATTCTTCAATACACAAGTCTTTGGTCTTGAAATTTTTCTTCAAATTTGTCTGTCTTATTCTCTCTCTGCCTTGAATACATCTGTGATTCCAATTATATGTAGGTTAGACTTTTTGACTGTACCACACTTGTCTCTTTTGCGCTGCTCTCTTCTTTACATTCTTTTTCCTTTCTTAGCTACAGTGGGATACTTTCTAGTGTCCTTTTTTAAAGATCCCTAATCCTGTCTTCTGCTGTATTCAGTGTGCTATTAAACCCATCCAATAAGTTCTTAATTTCAGATATATCAGTATGTACTTTCGGTTCTAGAATGTCCACTCAACAATTTTTTAAAAAGCAGATTCCATTTTCACCCATTTTGTTTATCTTTGACTATTTTCTCCAATAAAGTAATCAAAATATTTTAAAGTTCTTATCTTTTATCTCCAATATTTGGGTTATATAAGGTTCTATGCCTTTTATTTTTTCTTTCTTGATTACCTCTAACATTTTTCTGCTTCTTTGCTTGCCCAGTAATTTGTAATTATATGTTAGTAACTGTGAATAAAAAACTTATTTATATCTTTACATACCTTAAAGAAGCTTTCCACATATTGCAGTAAATATACACCACAATCACTGCTATTATCCTGTTTAGGAACTTTAGGGCACAGGTCCACCATGTTTGTTTTGCTGAATTCACGATGAGTTTTTCGTTTAACTTCCCATTCTACTTCTAAATACCTTAAATCAACAAAAAGTAGAGCAACTTGAATAGAAATTTCTTTACTATTTTGTAAACTTTCACAAAGATGTAAAAACATCTGCTGCCAAATATGTTGCCTCCAGCCACATTTCAAAAGACTTAAACCTTAGCACAAAGTATAACTTGCGAGGCTTCAAAAATGCTAATAAAATCATCTGAGTTTCACACTAAAAACTAGACTTTTTTTCAACAACTCAAAAAACATAAGTCACTTATATTTACAAAGTAAACTTTAGTTGCTAGTTTTTCCAGATCCTATAGCAAATTTTAAAATTACCAACACACAAACAAAATAAGAACGTGAAAGAGTTTTTTTTCTAAAGTGTTACTTTTGTTCAATTGTGAATATGAATTTCAAATTTATTTTCGATATAAATCCTTGAGAAATGTTTTATACATAATGGGGTTATTATTAATTAAATCTATAGACCTCACCTAAGTACATAATAAAATATAACTTCTGATCTAATCTTTTAAGTAATTCTTAAGGCAACTTACCAATTATTGAGATTATAGTAAAATCATCACTACTTACTCCCGTAAATTCTGAACTGTGTTTTGTATAGAAGCAGCTTTCAAAGAATCTAGTATGAGAATGCATGGCCTATGAAAAGCAAAGAAAGAAATCAAGATGTACGTACTTGTATATGAAGTAAACATAAATATCTGAAATATGTGTTACAGCATGTACGCACCTTTTACACATTTTCTTTGGTACTGTCACATTCATCTCAGGACTCTGAAATAACATGAATTTTTATGACTTTGAAAATAAAGCTAGTTTGAATAAACAAATTTTCAGTCATTTTAAAAAACGTTTCAAATAACTTTAAAATTTCAAATGAGAATTCTTTTCATCATTTCAAGTAAGCCAAATTTGTTTTTAAAATCTCTTATTTTCTGTCACTGGTGAAAGAGTTTATAAGCTTTTACATGTGACCTTAAGAAGTTACGGAGCTTTAAAACAGCCTAAAAAACAAACTGGAACTTGAATCACTTGTATTCAGAGTTGCCATCTTAAACAAAGATAAACAAGTTATTTGAATCTGTCCTTAATCACATTTTCTTAACTCAGTAAATGAAGTCAGTGGAGACAGACTTCTTCCCTTTGAAGCACAAGAAGCAAAGTATTAATGTATATTAAGGGAAAAGAGAGGGCTTCCCTTGTAGCTCAGCTGGTAAAGAATCTACCTGCAATGTAGGAGACCTGGGTTTGATCCCTGGGTTGGGAAGATCCCCTGGAACAGGGAAAGACTACCCACTCCAGTATTCTGGCCTGGAGAATTTCATAAACAGTATAGTCTTTGAGTTGCAAAGAGTTGGACACAACTGAACAACTTTTCACTTTCACTTTCAAGGACAAGAGATGGGATATTTTGTTATTTTTGCTGATAAATTTAAGAATCAATAGGTCAAACTTTCTTTGATATGCAGAACTTCTCAGTTATCTTTACTATGCTAATATAACAGTAAATCTCGAGGGAACTAGAACACAGGATTTACTCAGCTTTAACTGACTTTAAAATCCTTTTTATCATAAATGCATCTTAAAACAGAACTCAATTTGGGAAACCTGGCTCTAGAAGCAAGAAAAAACTCCCCTATTCCGCCACCATGACATTAAAGAAGAAAACCTTCCTTCTGCCCACTCTGTTCCAGTGACAATAAAGACATAAGCCTTTGCCAGCGAGGCTACTGCTATCTGTATGTATAAAAAATAATTAGGTGACTACCTTAATCAATTAAGATACCAGATCTAGATCATAAATATCAGTTTGGAGGTCCATTTGAAGAAAAGTTAACAGTAACTATCTTAGCCACAGAAGTCATATGGATTAACCGTGAGTCTACTTTGAATGATTTTTACCAACAATTTATAAAAATAGAAAGTGGAATGTAAAATATTGTATAGGATGTGGTGACCAAAACCATCCCCAAATAAAAGAAATGGAATGGAAGACGGCAAAGTGGTTGTCTGAGGAGGCTGAGAAAAGAAGAGAAGCAAAAGGCAAGAGGAAAAGAGAAAGATATACCCAACTGAATGCAGAGTTCCAGGAAATAGTAAGGAGAGATAAGAAAGCTTTCTTACGTAACCAATACAAAGAAATAAAGGAAACAATAGAATGGGAAAGACTAGAGATCTCTTCAAGAAAATTGGAGACATCAAGAGAACATTTCATGCAACAATGGGCATGAAGAAAAAAGAGTAAGGACCTAACAGAAGCAGGAGGGATTAAGGAGCAGCAGCAAGAATACACAGAACTATACAAAACAAGGTCTTAATGACCAGGATTAATGGCCTGTATAACCATGATGGTGTGGTCACTCACCTAGGAACAGAAAACTTGGAGTGTGAAGTTAAGTGGGCCTTAGGAAGCATTACTATGAACAAAGCTAGTGGAGGTGATGGAATTCCAGTTGAGCTATTTCAAACCCTAAAAGATGATGCTGTTAAAGTACTCACTCAATATGTCAGCAAATTTGGAAAACTCAGCAGTAGCCACAGGACTGGAAAAAGTCAGTTTTCAATACAATCCCAAAGAAGGGCAATGCCAAAGATGTTCAAACTATAACACAACTGCATTCATTTCAAATGCTAGGAAAGTAATGCTCAAAACCCTTCAAGCTAGGCTTCAGGAGTATTTGAACTGAGACTTTCCATATGTACAAGCTGGATTTCGAAAAGGCAGAGGAAACAGAGATCAAATTGCCAACATTTGTTGGATCATAGAGAAAGCAATGGAATTCCAGAAAAACATTCACTTCTGCTTCATTGACTATGCAAAAAGCCTTTGACTATGGAAAGTTCTTAAAGACATGGGAATACCAGACTACCTTACCTGTCTTCAGAGAAACCTATATGTCGGTCAAGAAGCAACAGTCAGAACTGGACATGGAACAACAGAATGGTTCAAAATTGGAAAAGGAGTATGTCAAGGCTGTATACTGTCACCCTGCTTATTTAACTTCTATGAGGAGTACATCATATGAAATGCTGGACTGGATGAATCACAGGCTGGAATCAAGACAGTCAGGAAAAATATCAACAATCTCAGATATGCAAATAATACGACTCTAATGGCAGAAAGTGAAGAACTAAAGAGCTTCTTGATGTAGGTGAAAGAGGAGAGTAAAAAAGCTGGCTTTAAACTCAACAGCATCTGGTACCATCACTTCATGGCAACAGAAGAGGAGAAAGTGGAAACAGTGCCAGATTTTCTTTTCTTAGGCTCCAAAATCACTGTGGATGGTGACTGCAGCCATGAAAAGACACTTGGTCCTTGGAAGGAAAGCTAGACAAACCTACACCTGTCTCTTATACACATCTAGATGTGTATAAGAGACAGCTTGTATTCAGAGCCCCAGAAGTCTGGCACACACAGACAACCCCCCACAGATGTACAGTTTCACAGAAGCACACGCGCGTTCAGAGCCCCAGTCCTGCATGTGTGTGCTTAGGACTCCACACCTAGATGCAGGCTCACAGGTGTCTGCCTGCTCAGACCCACAGCTTTCACACTCACACATGAGCCCAACTGCACGAGGGTGCCATACTCTCAATATGTCAGCAAATTTGGAAAACTCAGCAGTAGCCACAGGACTGGAAAAAGTCAGTTTTCAATACAATCCCAAAGAAGGGCAATGCCAAAGATGTTCAAACTATAACACAACTGCATTCATTTCAAATGCTAGGAAAGTAATGCTCAAAACCCTTCAAGCTAGGCTTCAGGAGTATTTGAACTGAGACTTTCCATATGTACAAGCTGGATTTCGAAAAGGCAGAGGAAACAGAGATCAAATTGCCAACATTTGTTGGATCATAGAGAAAGCAATGGAATTCCAGAAAAACATTCACTTCTGCTTCATTGACTATGCAAAAAGCCTTTGACTATGGAAAGTTCTTAAAGACATGGGAATACCAGACTACCTTACCTGTCTTCAGAGAAACCTATATGTCGGTCAAGAAGCAACAGTCAGAACTGGACATGGAACAACAGAATGGTTCAAAATTGGAAAAGGAGTATGTCAAGGCTGTATACTGTCACCCTGCTTATTTAACTTCTATGAGGAGTACATCATATGAAATGCTGGACTGGATGAATCACAGGCTGGAATCAAGACAGTCAGGAAAAATATCAACAATCTCAGATATGCAAATAATACGACTCTAATGGCAGAAAGTGAAGAACTAAAGAGCTTCTTGATGTAGGTGAAAGAGGAGAGTAAAAAAGCTGGCTTTAAACTCAACAGCATCTGGTACCATCACTTCATGGCAACAGAAGAGGAGAAAGTGGAAACAGTGCCAGATTTTCTTTTCTTAGGCTCCAAAATCACTGTGGATGGTGACTGCAGCCATGAAAAGACACTTGGTCCTTGGAAGGAAAGCTAGACAAACCTACACAGTGTATTAAAACCAGAGACAACACTTTGCTGACAAAGGTTTGTATAGTCAAAGCTATGGTTTTTCCAGCAGTCATGTACAGATGTGACAGCAGGAACTTAAAGAAGGATGAAAATGAAAGTCACTTAGTCATGTCAGACTCTTTGCAACTCCATAAACTATACAGTCCATGGAATTCTCTAGGCTAGAATACTGGAGTGGGTAGCCTTTCCCTTCTCCAGGGGATCNTTTCCAGCAGTCATGTACAGATGTGACAGCAGGAACTTAAAGAAGGATGAAAATGAAAGTCACTTAGTCATGTCAGACTCTTTGCAACTCCATAAACTATACAGTCCATGGAATTCTCTAGGCTAGAATACTGGAGTGGGTAGCCTTTCCCTTCTCCAGGGGATCTTCCCAATCCAGGGATCGAATCCAGGTCTCTCACATTGCAGGCGGATTCTTTACCAGCTGAGCCACAAGGGAAGACCAAAGAAGGCTGAGCACTGAAAAATTGATGTTTTTGAATTGTGTTGTTGGACAAGACTCTTGAGAGCCCCTGGACTGCAAGAAGATCCAACCAGTCAATCCTAAAGGAAATCAACCTTGAATATTGATTGGAGGACTGATGCTGAAGCTGAAGCTCCAATACTTTGACCACCTGATACAAAGAGCTGTCTCGCTGAAAAAGACCCTGATGCTGGGAGAGACTGAGGGCAGGAAGAGAAGGAGGCAACAGAGGATGAGATGGTTGGATAGTATCACCAACTCAATGGACATGGATTTGAGCAAAGTCTGGGAGATAGTGAAGGACAGGGAAGCCTGGCATGCTGTAGTCCACGGGATCACAAAGAGTCAGATATGACAGCAACTGAACAACAATTATTGCAAAAACTGATGAAATGATGAAGAATAAAAGTACATTTTCCCATAGAAATTAGAAAATTAGCTGACCAAGATGATCAGATAAACTACTAAATGAATGAATCTAGGAAGTTAAAGATAAACAGATGCAAAAAGAAAGACAATTTCCCTTGATCTCTTTCCTATACCAACAAAATAAATCAAAGAATCATAAATCAGCATAATTTAATCATATGGTCCACCTGTATCTGTCATAGCCTACCTAGCTATGCCTTGAGAGAATTGTTATATTCATGAGTTTTCCTCCCTTCACATTTATAAAAACACACTTACTTGAGAATCTTCTGTACCTGAGGACAGTGCTGAAGAAGTATGCAGATCATTATCTAGTTAGAAATAACAAAGCAGTTATGTGTGTTTATTTTATGTCTCCTATAAAGTAGTGGGATAAAAACTGTAATGTGTATGCACACTAGTAGTTAAAGGAAAAAGAATACCTGGGAACTATTCAATATTTTTTAATGGTTAATATTACAAAAAAAACCAAGTGATAGTTAAAACAGATAATGCTTAATTAGCTGTCATGAGACAATACATAAACCCTACCACCAAATCTTGAAATATCAGTTAGCTGGGCTAGTTTCCTACAAAAAGACAACCTTCATAGAATGCTCATTTATCAAAATCTCTGCTGTTTTAATGCAGAGGACCATTAATTCATCTAGTAATAATTCTTCTAACATATGATCATACGGTGTTGCATAAATACACTTTTACAGCACAGGAGAATTAAACAAAATTGAAAATTATCAGGTACTAAATTTTTCAGTTTTTCTTTTCCCACAAAAGATACAGGCTTTGGCTAGTATTAATGTTAATGACTAATATTAATTCTCCTTGCTGCTTAGGCTACAGCTATAAAGTACAGTTTGATTTTTTTCTCAAAGAAAGTAGGCTTATTTACCTACTTAAGATCTATCTGGGATGCAACATAAACATCATGGAGGAAAGAGACCCCTATATTACCTAGTCAAATTACAAGTGTCAACACGACCTGTCTTCATTTATACCAAGAGAAAGAAAAACAGGGTAGATTGCAAGTTATGCCTGAAGATACATGATATGAATTCTGAGCAAGAATATTTTATAAAAAGTGCTATGATAAACTTGATATAACAGTATAACTTGAAAATTACATTTTGTTTATACATGAGTCTGGGTATCATGAAAATTTCAGACATTTCTTCTAATAAACTAAATGATAAGAAATAATTATACTATCTATACTATCTTTCAACCTCATATTGTTCTCTAAAATCATTTTACTTTTGCCATCATTATTAAAAATATGATCCACATTAAGTTTATCACCTATTGTTCTGCTGTCATGGTGGGACTCCTCAGCCTGGGAGTGTTGGGTTATAGTCTGTGGAAAATCTTCATACACAACTTCTTCTAACCATGGAAAACAAATGACTGCAAGATACCAGTGAGACCTGTTAAAAAAGAAATATAATCTTAACACGAAATCTAAGCAATACAGAAGAATATGTTCTAGAACTATAGCTGAGAAGGTGGGTATGACAAATATTAACTCTGAAGAAGTTCACTGTAATATCTGAACAAACATTTCACAACTAATTTAAAAAGTACTAAGACTTCTTAGGGTAAAATCTGAGTAATTCAAACTTACTTTTATATAATTAATATTTCCTGCTGAGGATCTGCTTTAATAAATTAACAGACTTACAGCATCATCTTTTTTCTTTTAGTGCTTAAAGAGTTTGTTCTCTTAAATATCTGAAGATTCACCCTGAATGTTTTTCCTTTTTTGTTTAGAAAATCTTTTCTTGAGTACCCCTCATCTCCAAAAAAAAAAACCTCTGTGCCTCAGTCATTATAGTCTTGTGGGCATTTGTCATTTTATTTGTTTCACTATATACAACATAAGCACTGTCAAACCAAAATCCAAGACAAATAATTTCATTGATTTTAGCTACTTCCTTAGAAAAAAATTTAAACATAACACCTTGATTGATATACCCATACTTTTTTACTGATTACTTATTTAAAAATGCACAAAGTACTTTTCTCCATCCTTCAATTAAAAAAAATTAATAATAATCTGAAATACTCACGACTCATTTACAGGCACAAAGATGTAATCTTTGTTAAAGATGTTTATGTGACGAGTCCATGTTCTTACTCTCTTATGTCTTCTCTGAGCCATTCTGGGAATAAAAAAGATATATTTGGTAGACAAAAAATTCAAAATTTAAGATAAAAATTTCAAGAGTCATTTTATACACTGAAAAATGCTAGTTTTAGTTTATTTAGCCATCTTCTTCGAGATACATAATATTTAACAGACTGGAAAATGTGCTTTTATTAACATCTGGGTGTTTTTAAATATGACCACTATTTATAAACATAAAATAATGGATAAGAGAAAGGCAGCAATTCATAAAATGCTCTAGAGATTCTAAAAGTGTCTGAACAACTGAATGTGAACAGCTATACCTATTTATTCTGATATAAAATATTATCATTAAACCTTAATAGAACTGTCTAAATGTTGTATGTGTGATGAGAGAGTTGTTAAAACTTAACGGACGAGGAGGGATGAGGTATATATTCTTAAATTTTTAAAGATGAAACTCTTCTCCCTTTATCTCATTTATAAGAATATTATAGGACAAGGAATTCCCTGGCAGTTCAGTGGTTAAGACTTTGCTTTCCAATACAAAGGATGCAGGTTGATCCCTGGCCTGGGAGTTAAGATTTCACATGCCTCCTGGCCAAAAAACCAAAACATAAAACAGAAGCAATACTGTGACAAATTCAGTAAAGTCTTTAGAAATGGTCCACATCAAAGAAAAAAAAAAAGAACATCATAGGACAATGAGTTAAGCATATGCACCATCCATCTTTTATTTCTTTGATAAATATTGGATTCCTAAGAATAATGAAAATCATTCACACTGCCCTAAAGGAATTTACAAAATAATGAAGACAGAAAAAAAACTACAACAAATAACTAAAATGTAAGTTTCATAAGGGACACAAATGAATTATGGTGATGGCATCTAAGAAAACCATCAAGAAAAAGGTCGGGACACACGAATAATAGTTCCTTTTCTTTATGTCATTAGGGAGTTAAAGAAGGAAGATATCAAACCAAGTTTGGATGTCAAAAAAGGTTCTAGGAAAGGGACGGCATTTCACAGTTGCATAAAGGAGGTTATGGTATGACATTTGGCTCAGTCCCAGGAAGGACCTCTTTTTAGTTAGAAAATTAAACAAACCATGGTTTGTTCTTCTATATTTATATACCAAGTAACACAGGAAACAGACATCTTTGCTCTATCCCTGTCCATGAGAATATCTAACCAAACTCACAGGAGTAGATGTTGGGAGTAAAATAGAATCTAGAGCAGGCTAAAAGATGTGGTAGGAATCAGACACTATGCAAAAGAACAACTTTGTAAAATAATGAGTCATATGTTTACCAATTTTCTTATTTCAAAGTGATCCAATCATTACAATGATTATAAATAATTATTTTTACCTAGTACAGAATCTCTTTGTTTTCCATTTGAAAAGAGACAGCTGGTTTTCTTTTGTTTTATGTTGGTGTTTGATAAATTTCCTGATTATGCTAACCTTACGTCACTGGGAATACATCAGACAGTGGATGGACCAAGGTTGATAAGAGGGAATATAGAGCCACAATATAATCTCTTACTCCCTATTCCTAACTAACTGGAAAATTCTCAATTAAATGTCTAACAGTTCTCTCCCTGTTCAATAACATACATCATTATCTTTTGTTTTGAGTTCCTAGTATGTTCTAAGCACTGAGCAAAATTTACCAGGTATAGAGTAGAAAAAAAGACAGATGCAGTCCCTGACCTTATGGAGCTTATATTTTAGAATGAGAAAATGAAAAGAAAAAAAAAAAACATAAAAATTATTAGAAATAGTTTTAAAATAAACTAAAAAGTACCAGGAGAGGAAAAAAAAAAAAGTGCCAGGAGAAGAAATTTCTGTCAGAAAACAGCAAAGAGCTTAGCATATTCAAAAACTAGAAGGAGGCAGGCTGAGCAAAAGTATAGTAAATGAAGGAAGAGAATGTCGTGAGATGAGTTTAGGGAGATGGACAGAAGTGGATCTTGCTGACTCTCATAAACCACAGGAATGACTGTGTCTATCATTTAGTCTGCTATTTCCTAACATTAATAGCTTGAGCTTCCTGTAGGATTCACTGGCCATAAATTATGGTTTGTATCCCTCGCAAGTTTGTTTCTGCATTCTTTTTTTTTTAAGCCAATTTGTAGGGATTCTTTGTGTGAATGCTAACTATATACACATTGGCCAAGCATTAGTATGAGTATTGGTGTGTGTATATGTATGTATGTGTTCATATGTATATGGCTATGTGTATATGAAGATATATTATGCATAAGATATGTGTAATATCTATCTTATCCTGGAAGAAGTCACTCATCTAATGTTCATATGTCTTATGTTTATATATGATCAGGGATATAACATCTAAGTTTTTTTCTGATTTTTTAATACAGCAGAATCTACCTTTTCATTTCCTCAGTTTCTAGGTAAGTATGCCAACTGCATAATCTCCACACTGACTAGTAATCTTAACACAAAATGTGGGATTAAGTGTAGGGGGCCAACCATCAATTTCTATACACATAAAATAAAAGAGGAGGGCATGAGAAATGTTAAATATCTAATTTGTTTACTACATCCTCCCCTTGCATATGTCCCCCTCCATTAGCCCTAACTAGAAGGAATATTTTCATACTATGATTTTCTCCTTAGGTGATCCTGGAAGGCCTTGTCTACCAGCATAGATTTCAAACCTATAAAGACACTCAAAATACAGATGACCACACATTCCAGTTTGTCAAGGTATACAACCAATATACACAGGTTGTCCAGAGTAGCTATTAATAGATTCTCCTTTTATTCACTTAAGTGTTTCAATTTAGACCATAAATTATACAGCTGCAATACTATAAATAAGAGAAAGAGCCTGAACTTTGAAATTGGAAAGTTATATCCAACTTCTGATAACTTATCTAATTTTAAGTTTCAGTTCACAACAATGGCCATTTATCTCATAAGATTATTGTAAAATCAAACAATAACCTTATATTCACTGTCCTGGTTCCAAGCAGGTACTCAATAAATGTTAATACTCTCTCTATTGCTATTCTTTTTCTCCAAAAACACAACAAACTCAGTTTACCCATTTAATCATCTTTTTAGTTGCTTATTGCTCCTATTACTTTAAAGGGATGAAACAACTCTCACAGCCATCTTATTGAAGGCCATCAAGTAAAACAAAAACATCTCTGGACTAACAGTTAAAGATAAAGATTTAAGTACCATCAGTTCTGTAACTTTATCAGAATTCTGACAAATCTTCATTGGCCTGCTTCCTCATCTGAAAAATGCCTTACATATCTAAAAGCACTGTTTTGGGAAGAAATAATGTACAAAAATGTACTTTGTAAAGTGGTAGACAGCTGTTTACATTTACTTTAAAAAAAAATAGAAACTCTTAATTTTATCATACACCTACCACAGAGATTATCACACAGAGAATTAGGGGTGGAGAGAAAGATGAAATGGCTCTCTGCTCACAACTATTTAAGTTACTGCTAAGATTAAAAAAATCAGTCCTTCTTTTTTGCCTGTCCCTAACCACTGCTCAGACCCTGATGCTGGGAAAGATTGAAGGTGGGAGGAGAAGGGGATGACAGAGGATGAGATGGTTGGATGGCATCACTGACTCAATGGACATCAGTTTGGGTAGACTCTGGGAGTTGGTAATGGACAGGGAGGCCTGGCATGCTACAGTCCATGGGGTCGCAGGGAGTTGGACACAACTGAGTGACTGAGCTGAACCACTGCTCTGTAAGTTTTAGAATTAATTAAAAAAAAAAAAAAATACTTGGACAGAACTTCAGCTAAATTGTGGGGACAAACATAGTATTTTTTATAATGAAACCTCAGTTTAATTAAATAGTGGTATGTTAGTGAGAGTCCAAACAGGAAAACATAAATCTTCATATATATTTAAGACAGATAAAATGTAATGCAAATTATTAGCTACAATGGTGATAGAAAAAGTGCAAAGCCACAAAAGGCAATCAGTGAGGCAACCAGAGCTGGGCACAGTAGGACAATGCTACACCCAATGCTGAAGGGGAGAGTGAAGACGTAGTGGCTCCAGACGAAGTTAGAGCTCTGCCTGCCCAGTGAAAGAAGAGCGTAGGGCTGTCCAGTGAAAGAAGGGCCCACAAATGAACTAGAATCACTACCAAGATAACTAACCAAGGCAAGGGGGTAAGGAAGAAACATCCTGACATCTTTCCTCGCCATCCAACTGCCAATATTCCCAACAGTACAACTGGAAATGCAACCTGCAAGAGTAAGCCTCTCTGTGATGAGGAACAGAACAGTGGAAGGGTGAGAAATGCCTTTCAGAACAGACAGGCCCAGGACATGCACAAGTGGCAATACTGCTCACTCTAGGAAATACAGTAAGAAGGTATTTTGCTAGGAGCATCAAAATAATAATGCTTTCCTCTTAAAACTTAAGTATATTGGAAGACTGACTTACGAAAGATTTGGATTATCTTCTGTTAAATTATTTTCCTTTCTTGTCAAGCATTTGTAGAAAAAGCTACTAAAAATATGACTTCGTTCAACAAGTTCATCTGATGCCTTCTCCAATATAAGATACCTATAAAGCAACAAAACCACAAAAGTAAGTTATTTTTCAATTTTACCTGGTTTTCCTCCAATTATTTTATGAGTTCTGAAAATCTTCATTTATATGTCCAATTAAGAGTCAAGGCAATCTTGCAGTTTGCTCTCATTTCAGATTTTTTTTTTTTTGTTCTTTAACTATCTTACCTTCTATCAAGATCAATTAAAGCAGAAATTTTCCATTTTCTCATTCATTTACTTAACATGTATTTCTCAAGTTCCTAGTATGTGCTAAGTACCATATTTATACTAGCAACATTAAATAAGAGGGGTAAAAAACAAGTTCTTGGCCCCAGAAAAGTGAGGGTAAAAAGGAAATATTAATCACATCATACATTCACATATAAAACTGAAACTATGACATTCCTAAATAAATCTAGAGAAACTTTAATAACTCGAGATACAACTAATCGCTAAATCCTTAGTCCATTTCCATATAAAACAATTCAACACAAGCTTATATTTCAATCACTTAGTGATTAAATCTCTCATATTTAGAGAACTCTGGTATTGTTAATAGTTTTAAAATATTCAACAATGACCTTGCAATTGTTTTTTTTTTTTAAAGCATAAAAGACAAACTCAGCTTGAATTTTTTTTAGTGTGGTCATGCAGAGCATATACTGTGTGAAAGGAGAAACAAAGAATGCCTTTGGTGTGCTCCAAGTATTCTTTTATCTTAATCTGAATGATGATGACATGGGTACATATACATGTGAACATTCATGAGCTGTACACTTAAAATTTGTGCACTTTCCTACGTGAAAGCTATTCATCAATTTTAAAAATAATTAGGCAGTAGTTTAAAAAATTAACATAGGATCCCCTCTGAAAAGAATTCAGAGACAGAGATACAGGCACCTCAGTGAAAAAGAAGTATAGAAAAATACTCTTAGAATCAAATTATAAATAAAGTTTTAGTAATTACTTCCAATAAAATATATCAAAATTAACACCAAAGATGATCTAATATATCTCACAAAATATAAATTTGACACTATTTAGGGATATAAAACTTAGTAAGATGTAAGATGCTCAACCTTTAGAAGGAAAAATCATCATAATGGCACCAATAACTTTAAAATAAGGCAAAATATTATTAAATTATAAATAAAGTTTTAGTAATTACTTCCAAAAAAATATATCAAAATTAACACCAAAGATGATCTAATATATCTCACAAAATATAAATTTGACACTATTTAGGGATATAAAACTTAGTAAGATGTAAGATGCTCAACCTTTAGAAGGAAAAATCATCATAATGGCACCAATAACTTTAAAATAAGGCAAAATATTATATGAACCATAAAAGAGATGCAAAAAAAGTATTATGAGAGTTAATAGTACCTGTTTAATCAGAAAAGGTTTTCAAGAAGGTAACACTTGTGAGGAAAGGGAGTAAAATTTCAAAGGGGAAGAAAATTTTAACACGTTAGGATAAAGAGGAGAATATTCCATGAAGCAAGAGTAACAGGGCATTAAGGCAGAAGAGTGACTAAGGAATGGGCTTTGTTTAGTAGACTGTTTATAATTTAATTTTGCTGGACTATGCAATAGGCACAGGGTTATTAGTAAATGGCAGGAAAGACAGATTAGGGTCATATCATCAAAACACTCAAATGCTTGACTGAACTCACTTTGACAGGTAATAAGAAATTAATAAAAGTTTCTAATGAGAATTGCATTAATGAAGTAGTTTATGAATAATAATAGTGGTAATAATATACTTAACAGATAGGAAAACAAAGACAAAGGATATAAAAAATCAATTTAGATAAGTATACTAAAAAGATCGATGACAGAAGAAAGATAAATGAATTTGAGAGACCAAATCTACTACTCAGGCAACTGAGTATGTAGAAAAGAAAGAGAGGGTGAAGAGTCAATGATAATGGAAACTTCACTTCCAGCCCAGATGGAATAAGAAGGATCAGATTTACACTCTTATTTGAAACAAGAAAAAAGTCAAACAAAATACATGGAACAATAGTTTTTAAAACACTGCACATCAGCAACAAAGAATATTGACCCTTGAGAGATGGTGAGCTCCATAATTGCCTCAGCTTACTGCCTTGATACATTTCAGATTACAACACAGAAAGGAATAACCCAGGTGAAAGATGTAGACTCCCTGAGTTTAGGAGATGCTGAGAGTCAGAAAAGACTCTTGCTGCTAACACAGCAAGAGTTTGCAGATCAGAATACTGGAAAGGAAAAAAGCGTATAGACAGAAAACTCCAAACATATGCAGAGCATCCTCCTCAAGAATTTAGCAGAATACTGATCACTGCATGTACATAAGGAAGATACTTAAGACTGGAAAAAGAACTATCTGAAAAAAGTAGAGAGAATGGTACCCAGCATTCATGCAGATTGCAGGAATACTGCCTGTTGCTATCAGCCAGGCTGGAAAACCTCATAATTCATGAGAAACTGAGTACAGTATTCAGAAGGGTCTTTCCTCAGTAGTGGGGATTAATCTGTTGGTCTTATCTAATAAATCTTAAAAAGCAAGAGTTTAAAACCACTAAACTGTTTCCAAATCAGTTCAGTTCAGTCTCTCAGTCGTGTCTGACTCTTTGAGACCCCATGGACTGTAGCACACCAGGATTCTGTGTCGATCACCAACTCCCAGAGCCTACACAAACTCATGTCCGTCACATTGGTGATGCCATCCAACCATCTTTTCGTCTGTCGTCCCCCTTTTCCTCCCATCTTCAATCTTTCCCAGCATCAGGGTCTTTTCCAATGAGTCAGTTCTTCGCATTAGGTGGCCAAAGTATTGGAGTTTCAGCTTCATCAGTCCTTCCAATGAATATTCAGGACTGATCTCCTTTAGGATGGACTGGTTGCATCTCCTTGCAGTTCAAGGTACTCTCAAGAGGCTTCTCCAATACCACAGTTCAAAAGCATCAATTCTTTAGCACTCAGCTTTCTTTATACTCCAGTTCTCACATCCATACATGACTATTAGAAAAACCACAGCTTTGGCTAGACAGACCTTTGTTGGTAATGTCTCTGCTTTTTAATATGCTGTCTAGGTTGGTCATAGCTTTTCTTCTAAGGAGCAAGCATCTTTTAATTTTATGGCTCCAGTCACCATCTGCAGTGATTTTGGAGCCCCCCAAAATAAAGTCTGACACTGTTTCCCCATCTATTTGCCATGAAGTGATGGGACCAGATACCATGATCTTAGTTTTCTGAATGTTGAGTTTTAAGCCAAATTTTTCACTCTCCTCTTTCACTTTCATCAAGAGGCTCTTTAGTTCTTCTTCCCTTTCTGCCATAAGGGTAGTGTCACCTGCATATCTGAGGTTATTGATATTTCTCCCAGCAAGCTTGACTCCACATTGTGCTTCATCCAGCCCAGCATTTTGCTGATGTACTCTGCATATAAGTTAAATAAGCAGGTGACAATATACAGCCTTGATGTATTCCTTTCCCGATCTGGAACCAGTCTGTTTTTCCATGTCCAGTTCTAAATGTTGCTTCTTGACCTGCATACAGATTTCTCACAGGTGGGACTGTGGGGAGTTTTGGAATCTCAGAAGGCAACATAACCAGGAGAGAAAAAAGAAAACCCACAGAATATAAGTCTAACCACAATTGTGGAAAAGGAACCTTCCCGCAAAAGGCTCTAACCTAACAATCTAACCAGGCACAGCCTGGCCTGCTGACAGAACAAAGGATTGAGTGAATACTAAAGGAGAGATAGCTGGCTGCATATCGGCCCCTTCCCGCCCAGAGGCAGAAAGAGAGCCAGAGCTGGAAGGCAAGGGGCTGCTGCAATCTAAACCCCAGAGACGGTACCTTCCGCCAAACTGTGAGCAGGCTCCCAGCTGCTAACCAAGTTTTCCTGAGATCCTGGATGGTTGACAGCCGCCAGGAGGGTCACAGCCTGAGATTAGCTCTCCAGAGGAGACATATGGCACATCTGAGATAGTGCTCTCACAGCATATCCAGGAAACCAAGCAGCCGGGACCAGGAGGTGATTAAGACACACAGCCCACCTAGGACAGTGTGCTCGCCGAGGACAGTGCGCTCGACAAGAACCTGGTCGCCTGAGCTGCTCAGACCTGGAAAGTGCACAAAACGCACACGCAACCCACAGAGACGGAGCCAGAACTGTGTCTGAGTGTCTCCCGTGGAGGTATGGGTCAGCAGTGGCCTGCCCCAGGGACAGGGACTCTGCATGCAGCAGACCTGGGTATGGCATAAGCCCTCGTGGAGGAGGTTGCCATTAGCCCCACCATGGAACCACACAGGACTGGGGAAACAGACTCTTGGAAGGCACAAACAAAACCTTGTGTGCACCAGGACCCACGAGAAAGGAGCAGTGACTCCACTAGAAACTGACCCAGACATGCCCATGAGTGTCCAGGAGTCTCTGGAGGAGGCGTATGTTGGCGGTGGCCTGCACAGGGTTGGGGGTACTGAGTGCAGCAGTGCATGCATAGGATCTTTTGAAGGAGGTCACCATTATCTTCATTACCTCCACCACAGTTTGGCCTCAGGTCAAGCAACAAGGAGGGAACACAGCCTTTCCCATCAACAGAAAATTGGATTAAAGATTTACTGAATATGGCCCCGCCCATCAGAACAAGACCCAGTTTCCCCCTTAGTCAATCTCTGCCATCAGGAAGCTTCCATAAGCCTCTTATCCTTATCCAACAGAGGGCAGACAGAATGAAAACCACAATCACAGTAAACTAACCAAACTGATCACATGGACCACAGTTTTGTCTAGCTCAGTGAAACTATGGGCCATGCTGTGTAGGGCCACCCAATATGGATGGGTCATGACAGAGTNTCATGTCCGTCACATTGGTGATGCCATCCAACCATCTTTTCGTCTGTCGTCCCCCTTTTCCTCCCATCTTCAATCTTTCCCAGCATCAGGGTCTTTTCCAATGAGTCAGTTCTTCGCATTAGGTGGCCAAAGTATTGGAGTTTCAGCTTCATCAGTCCTTCCAATGAATATTCAGGACTGATCTCCTTTAGGATGGACTGGTTGCATCTCCTTGCAGTTCAAGGGACTCTCAAGAGGCTTCTCCAATACCACAGTTCAAAAGCATCAATTCTTTAGCACTCAGCTTTCTTTATACTCCAGTTCTCACATCCATACATGACTATTAGAAAAACCACAGCTTTGGCTAGACAGACCTTTGTTGGTAATGTCTCTGCTTTTTAATATGCTGTCTAGGTTGGTCATAGCTTTTCTTCTAAGGAGCAAGCATCTTTTAATTTTATGGCTCCAGTCACCATCTGCAGTGATTTTGGAGCCCCCCAAAATAAAGTCTGACACTGTTTCCCCATCTATTTGCCATGAAGTGATGGGACCAGATACCATGATCTTAGTTTTCTGAATGTTGAGTTTTAAGCCAAATTTTTCACTCTCCTCTTTCACTTTCATCAAGAGGCTCTTTAGTTCTTCTTCCCTTTCTGCCATAAGGGTAGTGTCACCTGCATATCTGAGGTTATTGATATTTCTCCCAGCAAGCTTGACTCCACATTGTGCTTCATCCAGCCCAGCATTTTGCTGATGTACTCTGCATATAAGTTAAATAAGCAGGTGACAATATACAGCCTTGATGTATTCCTTTCCCGATCTGGAACCAGTCTGTTTTTCCATGTCCAGTTCTAAATGTTGCTTCTTGACCTGCATACAGATTTCTCACAGGTGGGACTGTGGGGAGTTTTGGAATCTCAGAAGGCAACATAACCAGGAGAGAAAAAAGAAAACCCACAGAATATAAGTCTAACCACAATTGTGGAAAAGGAACCTTCCCGCAAAAGGCTCTAACCTAACAATCTAACCAGGCACAGCCTGGCCTGCTGACAGAACAAAGGATTGAGTGAATACTAAAGGAGAGATAGCTGGCTGCATATCGGCCCCTTCCCGCCCAGAGGCAGAAAGAGAGCCAGAGCTGGAAGGCAAGGGGCTGCTGCAATCTAAACCCCAGAGACGGTACCTTCCGCCAAACTGTGAGCAGGCTCCCAGCTGCTAACCAAGTTTTCCTGAGATCCTGGATGGTTGACAGCCGCCAGGAGGGTCACAGCCTGAGATTAGCTCTCCAGAGGAGACATATGGCACATCTGAGATAGTGCTCTCACAGCATATCCAGGAAACCAAGCAGCCGGGACCAGGAGGTGATTAAGACACACAGCCCACCTAGGACAGTGTGCTCGCCGAGGACAGTGCGCTCGACAAGAACCTGGTCGCCTGAGCTGCTCAGACCTGGAAAGTGCACAAAACGCACACGCAACCCACAGAGACGGAGCCAGAACTGTGTCTGAGTGTCTCCCGTGGAGGTATGGGTCAGCAGTGGCCTGCCCCAGGGACAGGGGCTCTGCATGCAGCAGACCTGGGTATGGCATAAGCCCTCGTGGAGGAGGTTGCCATTAGCCCCACCATGGAACCACACAGGACTGGGGAAACAGACTCTTGGAAGGCACAAACAAAACCTTGTGTGCACCAGGACCCACGAGAAAGGAGCAGTGACTCCACTAGAAACTGACCCAGACATGCCCATGAGTGTCCAGGAGTCTCTGGAGGAGGCGTATGTTGGCGGTGGCCTGCACAGGGTTGGGGGTACTGAGTGCAGCAGTGCATGCATAGGATCTTTTGAAGGAGGTCACCATTATCTTCATTACCTCCACCACAGTTTGGCCTCAGGTCAAGCAACAAGGAGGGAACACAGCCTTTCCCATCAACAGAAAATTGGATTAAAGATTTACTGAATATGGCCCCGCCCATCAGAACAAGACCCAGTTTCCCCCTTAGTCAATCTCTGCCATCAGGAAGCTTCCATAAGCCTCTTATCCTTATCCAACAGAGGGCAGACAGAATGAAAACCACAATCACAGTAAACTAACCAAACTGATCACATGGACCACAGTTTTGTCTAGCTCAGTGAAACTATGGGCCATGCTGTGTAGGGCCACCCAATATGGATGGGTCATGACAGAGTTTCCAAATAATGTTTCAAAACAAAATTCAAAAATATGTATAGGAATATACCAGCACCCAGTAAAAATATCACCAGACATGCAAAGAAGAAAAAAGAACAGTATGACTCATAATGAGGAGAAAAATCAGTCAATTGAAACCAACCCACAACTGATAAGGATGCTAGAATAAGTACAAAAAGGCATTTTAAAAGATATTATATAATAATTATATTCCATATGTTCAAAAGCTACATACATGAAAGATATTTTTTAAAAGACCCAAAAAGAACTTCTACAGATTCATTCTACAAAGTCCAAGATGAACAGTAGATGTTTTAAGTCTTATCCTTACTAGAATAAGGATAGCACTACTATTAAAATGATAGAGCTGAAATTATATGATGATAATAAATTGATTTGGGAATGCTCAGTGAAAAAATCAGGAGACATCTTGAAAAATAAATGTTAGAAATGTGGGTCTAATGGTACAGTACAAAATGAGGACAAGAGACAAATTATCGCTGCATAAAAGTTTATAAAACTTTTTTATAAATTCCTTCAGCTTGGCTATATAAAAAATTGAAAACTATAATAGAATAGTGATATAGATTTTTTTAAATGTTGGTTAACTTTTACAGCACTTAAGGACACATAAAGAACTATACAGTTGTTTCTTCCTGGTTCCCAAAGTGATCTGTCATTATGTAAGTACTTTATAGTCAATAATACTATAGTCAAAGCACCAAGCGTCACTGACTCAATGGCCGTGAGTCTGAGCAAAATCTAGGAATGGTAAAGGACAGAGAAGCCTGGTGGGCTGCAGTCCATGGGGTCGCAAGGAGCTGGACCTGACTTAGTGACTGAACAACAAAATAGTCAAAGAAGTATCAATCAACAGCAAGCAAATGACAAAAATGAAAAGAAATGAAACGAGTATCTCTTGCTGAAGTATATTGTATCCATGGGAAGTTGAACTTGTCAACACTAGAAAACTTCGCTAGACAAAATTTTTCAAACCTGAAATTTTAGCGGGGTATTTTCAGCTAGAGTTAAAATACTTCAGAGATATTTAAGATTCACATCAAAACCTGTAAAACAAATGACATAATGACATGATCATGTTTCATTGTACTTACTTAAGATAGAAATCAATGATTACATCATTAAGAAACTCTCCTTCTTCTAAGCACTCCAGATCTTCATTAGTTACTCCTAAACCCCCTTTAGTAGGTGGTGGAGGATATACAATCAACCTTGAAAAATAAAAATAAAATATATTAATAATGAAAACTCTAGTCTCAAAAGAATTTATTCTTTGGGACAATACAGGGCAGTAGTATTCAATAACTAAAATCTTAGGGTAAAAATATTTGACACAATACAATCAACTATATTTTCCTTCCTTTGTTTTCACAAGCTACTAATAGTACTGTCACTGAGCATCTTTTCATTTCCAATCCTTCCCATGTGGGCTAGTCTCAGTTTTTGTCTAATCAACAGGTTATCTTGCTATCACTGAGGATGTCTCTCTTCTGTACAATATTTAACTATGCTCCAGTTTCCACTGTTAAGTTTGAATACTCAAGACTAAAACAGTCAGCAGTCAAAAACTATGTTCTCCTACTAGTAACTAGTCTATACCAGCTGGACAATGAAGAAATAATACGGGAACTTAGGAGGCAAGTTTCCCATAACAATATGCTTACAATATAAAACTTAGGAGAACATAAAGGAAATAAACCATCAGATCACAACCAGAAAGAAGTGGAAAACAAAATGACAACTAGTTAGGCATTTTTCCTTTGGTACCCTCTCTTAAAGTTCAGAAATAAGAGCAGTTGTGAATTCTGGCTATAATCTTGAAACAGACAGGGTGGTACTCACTGCACAAATATAGTCAATAATAAAGGTATAATATGTCCTTGTTGAACTAGAAAGATTCAAGAAGGTAAGAATCAACTGCAATTGATTTAATCTTCATAACCATTGCACCTAAATTAAATAATATGGGAAATTTTTAAGTCACAAAATGATAATAATTATTTAATGGCTATTTCCCTATCCTGTGCTGTCCGTTTGTTTTTTAACAGAGAAAAGGAATCATGTAGAGGAATAGAAATTATTCTCAAATGCAAAGACTCCCAAGGAATCATGTAGAGGAATAGAAATTATTCTCAAATGCAAAGACTCCCTTATTCTACTTTACTACCATAAGAAGACACAAAAAAGACCAAATATGATCAAGAAACTAACTTGTGAAGGGAAGTTCTGATAAACTTCAAAGTACCCAAAATTGAGGCACACTTTAGTAAGCAATTTCTCTCTTCCTATCATATATTCAGATATGGGATATATAATCTTAAAAACCATATACTATTCAAATATTTTCAATAAAGGCTTTGACACATTTGACATCTTGGCTACCATTTCTGACTTCTTAAAACATAAAACTAAGTGAAGTGGCATTGACTTGTTTTCTTGATTATTTCTATTATTAACTGCCAGCAAGAAAGCAAAACTGAAAACATTTAAAAAGGTAAAATACTTAAAATCAGCAACATGAATGAAAACTACTAATGTGCCCACCTATTACAAACAGGATATGACAGTACATACTTCTGAACAGGTCCAGTGTGCCTGACTTCTCGCCATTCCTCATCTGGATTAGAAGTAATAGAAAGTGAGTAGCAACCACTGCTTTGCTTCTGCAGTAAGGTGTAAGTAGGCTTGGCTATATCTGTATTTGAGGGCTGATCCAAAAAAAAAAGGCGAAGTAAAAGGTCTCCTTATATCCATATAAATACATATTAATTCTCAAAATGACAAAGTCAGAAGTTAGACTTATAAGAGAAAATGGGACTAAAAGAAATACACACCAGTGAGTTATATACATATACACACACATATACTCTTATAATTTCTACAAAGATATAATCAAATCAAAATAATACTCTGGAGCAAAAGATAATGTACTATGGATCAAAGTTTAACCTGAAGTGTTACTTATACGTCTGGGTTTTACAATTTTAGAATCTGAAAACAGTGCTGTTCAAAATGAACAAAAGAGGTGATAAATAGTAGGAATGTTTTTAAAAGACTGATAAGAGTTTATAACAACATAAACTGATATTTTATTATTAAATGGAAAACTATGATACAAATTTGTATATACAGTGCAATTATCAAGCAAAAATTTTAAAATATTATGCAAAAGCAAGTGGTGAAGTCTTACACCTTATCTTTCACTAATGTGTCTTTCTACAGACCTTTAAAATAACAGATTAAAATAATCAAACCCACATGTGAGTGCCTATTTATGTGTGCACACGCCCCCATCACAGAAAAACACTTTTCTTTCTGGGGGTATTTGGCAGAGATATATAAGCCATAAGTATATTAACAACCTCCTAAAAAAATAAATACAGCATTTTAAAACTTACCATTAATTGTTTCAAGATAATCTTAGACTTATAAAAGAGTTACAATAAACAAGCCTCTAAGGTGGTGCTAGTGGTAAAGAACCCACCTGCCAATGCAGGAGACATAAAAGACTGAGTTCAATCCCTGGGTGGGGAAGATCCCCTGAAGAAGGCAATGGCAACCCACTCCAGTATCTTGCCTGGAGAATTCCACGGATAGAGGACCTTGGCAGGCTATAGTCCATAGGGTCTCAAAGAGCTGGACATGACTAAAGCGACTTAGCATTTAGCAAGCCTCTCACAGATTCCCCTAATACTAACATCTTTTTAAGAACTACAGTACAATTATCGAAACTAAGAAATTAAAGTTGGTATGATACTATAAACTACAGACTTTATTTTGATTTTACTACTTTTTCCACTAATTTCTTTTGTTTCAGGATCCTACAACTCCTTCATCTTTTATTTTTCATGACCTCGGTATTTTTTAAGACTGTTGGTCAGTTATTTTATAACTGGGCTTGTTTGATTTTTCTCACAATTAGACTGAGGTTATAAAATATTGAGAAAAACAATACAGAAGTGATATACCCTTCTCCATACATGATGTGACAGGTATGTTATGTCAATATATTTTATTACTGGTAATGTTAACTTTGATCACTTGGGCTAAAGTGATGTCTGCGACATTTCTCCACTGTAAAGTTACTATAGTGGAGGAAAAAAAGTTACTTCTTTTTTGTAATTAGTATTTAAGGTGAGACACTAAGACTATGCACATATCCTGACCTACTTTAAGCTTTCATACATTAAATTTAGCCTCTCTCCATGGATCTTATCTGCAACAATCATAACTATGATTTTTCTAGTGGTGGTTTTATATTTCTCTTCTTCCTTTTACATTTTTTAACTGCAATATTTTTCTAAGAAAAAATTGTCCCTTGCCCACCTTTTATTGTGTTTTCATTCATCCGTTCCGTTAATCACATGTATCAATACACATTAAAATATATCTTATTCTCTAGTAATAATCGCACGCTATCATTACTGATTTTGTTGATCTGTTTCTAGCTTTGGCACTGGGAATTCCTTTAGGTTGGTTCCTGTGACCTTTGACAAAGCATAGCATTCTAAAATCATGCTAATTTCAATGAAAGAATTTTTATCCAACTGCTTCCCTCCCCCTCACTAATTATGTTAATAACATGCTAACCTGAGATACTGATTTCATCTTCATTTCTTCAGTAGTAGCAGCAGGGAAAGAACAAGTTGAAGCACAGTAATAATGAATAAAAGAACTTTCTTTTGAAGACAGGTTCTGAAATAAAGGAAGTGCCTGTACCCAAGACAATGGATAAGAAAGCTCTAATTCTCCATTGGTTGTACTTATTTCTGTCATAATGTCTTTCAATTTCAATTCTTCTCTCTGTGAGATAGAACTGTGTAGCTCAAGGAAAATGAATTCAGTCGATTTTGCTATGAAAGAAAAAAAGAAATCGGTTTTTATCAGTAGTATTATTTTGCAAGGTGATTAAAATTAAAATAATTTGATTATTAGTAACAGTAAGGATGGTATATGGCTCAACAAACTATTCTGCATGTTAGTTAATAACCCAGGCAAATTAAATTCCAAAACAACCCATTAGTAACCTGGCAACAAAACTCACAATTTTAGACTCCTACTGCATTAGAATACAAACTCCACAATGGTATTGTATCTCCAGTACTTGGCATTTATTGGATGTGAGTAAATATTTGTTAATGATTGAAATATATACATTATATATAAAACAGACAGCCAGTAGAAAGCTGCTGTATAGCATAGGGAGCTCAACCTGGTGCTCTGTGATGATCTAGAGGGGTGGGTTGTGGGGGTGGTAGGGAAGACCAAGAGGAAGGAGATATGTGTATACTTATGGCTGGTTCACATTGTTGTATGGCAGAAAAAAACATTATATTAGAAAACAATTACCCTCCAATTAAAATTAAAAAATGTTTTAAATATTTGTTAGAGTGCATGAATAAGTAAATGATGACTAAATTATTTTTCTCTAGCCTTCCTCCATATAGCAAATCTGCTCATTAAAATTTTCATTCCAACACTTCCTTCAGAATCATCTTCTTTCATCAGTCATTTCAACAGTGGTTTCAAACGACATTCTCACCTCCCACAATGATTATAAATGGCTTGAGCATTTTCCCAACTCCTCTGCTATTTGATCATAATTTGGAAGTAATCAGGATAACAAAAGAAGAAATTTTAAAGATTTAAAATTCAGATCATTACTTAACATCTTTAATATGCAAGGCAGTAGGAGGGGAAAAGGTAGAGAGATTAAAGAGATAAGAAAGAAATTTACTAATCTGATTTACCTAATTCTAAACCAGACTCCTTAGGAGTTGGAAACTAAACAAAGTTGGAAAATATTTCAAGATACATATACACCAATAGATAAGTGTTACAGGAACACTGGAAAAGTATTCAATCCAGTCTTGGAAAAATGATACATTAAGTATACCAAGTTTTCTTTTTTAGAAACTAAAGAAAATCTTGAAGATAAGGACTTCTGTATTGTATTTAACTTTGCCACTGATTAGTTCTTTCATAGTTCATTATGAAATAAGGGCAAGAACTCTTATGACAGGCAGCCAAGGATGTCAACTGACTAAAAGGTAAGGTACTCCTTTTATTTTAGAAGATAATTTTAATTGGTTGAGTAAAATTATAAGGGGAAATTATGAATAAAGTAATTTATCTTAAATAATATCAAGGAATAAATTATTTTTAATTCAGTGAACTTAATTTCAATTCAATGAAATAATTACATTCTACTAAATTATTTTAGAGGAAAATTATTTTATAGGAGTTCTCAGATAATCTTAACATTTAGAAGAAATCTTTTTATACTCACATTGCTGGCTTAATACAGAGTTTTCTAGTTGGGTCTGAATCTCTTGAAGATAATTTGAGGAGACCCAAAGAAAGAGGATAGCATGACTTCTTTTACTGTGATCATCATCTTTATTTTTCCATAATCCAAACCTCTTTAAATGTGTGGTATCCACTAGCAATGAAATCTCATGCACAGACACTGAAACAAGTAAAAGATAACAAGGTAATAAATTAATCTATTTAGGAATACAACACATGCACTATGTGACTCTTCTTTAACAGTATATTTTTCAAAAAAGAATTACATGAAAAGTTTTTCAAAAATATTATTTATAGTACATTTCAGTAAACTTGGCTGAAGTACCTAAACACTATTATTAGAGTAAAAAAGATCATATAAATTAGAAAGGGCTAAATAATTATTAAATGGTAATAAAAAGTAGAAGTTAGCCTCTCACCACTATATGATCTCAGACTATATTATCAATGCAGTAAACTAAGCACAGTGTAACTAAGAAAATTATATAATTATATTTTGGTCAATACTATCAACCAAGATTCCAAATGCTATCATAAGCCACTTAACGCCTATTTTCCTTCTCCTAAAACATTTATCCAAAGATTCTCAAGAGTAATATGAGCTTCTGAAGGGTCTAGGATAATTTCTTTTTTGGAGGCACTGCAGTTTGCAGGATCTCAATTCCCCCACCAGGGATTAAACCTGGACTATGGCAGTAAAATTAAATTGTTTTTAATTAAAAAATTTAAATAAGAAATTAAAAGACACCTGCTCCTTGGAAGAAAAGCTATAACCAACCTAGACAGCATTTTAAAAAGCAGAGACATTACTTTGCCAACAAAAGTCTGCTTAGTCAAAACCATAGTTTTTCCAGTAGTCATGTATGGATATGAGAGTTGGACAATAAAGAAAGCTGAGTGCCAAAGAACTGTGGTGCTGGAGAAGACTCTTGAGAACCCCTTGGACTACAAGGAGATCAAATCAGTCAGTCCTAAAGGAAATCAGTCCTGAATATTCATTGCAAGGGCTGAAGCTGAAGCTCCAATCATTTGGCCACCCGATGCAAAGAACTGACTCACTGGAAAAGACCCTAATGCCAGGAAAGATTGAAGGCAGAAGGAGAAGGGGACGAGAGAGAAAGAGTTGATTGGATGGCATCACTGACTCAATGGACATGAGTGAGCAAGCTTCGGGAGTTGGTAATGAACAGGGAAGCCGGGCACGCTGCAGTCCACGGGGCTGCAAAGAGTCAGACACGACTGAGCTGAACTGAACTGAACTGAACGGAATGGCAAAAGCCCAGAATCCTAACCACGAAGCAACCAGGGAATTTCTAGGACGAAATCTCTTAAAATTTTTCAAGGTTTTACTTCTCAAAATTTCGAGGTAATCACTCTGAATTAACACTTTCTCCCTTTCATTTAGTGAAAAGAATCTCCTCAAAGGACCTTATTTTTTAACTCAAAGAAACATACAAAACTGGTGTAGAAGTCCTGAGGTCATCTGGTCCAACTGTGAGAAAACAAGTAGCTGAACTAGGAATGCAAACATCAGTTAAGTACAAACCCAAGTGTTAGCTATTTGAAATAAATCTCTTACTACTCTTCCCCCTGTTTTTTCCTGGCACAATGCTACTCAAAATGCAACATCCTCAGCTTGCAACACTGCCATCAGCCTGGAGGCAATTGGAAATACAGAATTCAGGCTCCACACTGGATATACGGAATCAAAATCAGCACTTAAAGAAAAATAAACAAAAAATAAACAGGTAATGCAGATGAATGTTAAAGTTTGAAAAGGATTTTACAATAAGCATTCAAATACTCATTAACTTGTCATCTTAACGTCTCCCAAGATAGCCATTCTATTCATTTTTCCTTTATTTCTTTCATATTTCCTCCTCCTTTCTGCTATTCTTTTTTCCCGTTATTCCATTTCTTCTGGTTTTTTCCCTTGTTCCCTGTCTGGATTTCTACTTCTCTTCTGTGCCTGTCCGTATGCATGCCTGCCTGACCTGCTCTCTTCCTATCCTGTCATGTCTTATTTTAACCTACCTCCCCTCTTCTTTTACTACTTACTAGCTCTTTTTTTTTTTTTTGAATGTCTTTTTTTTTTAATTGAAATATAGTTGACATCTAATGTTAGTTTCAGGTTATAACATAATAATTTGATATCTGCATATGTTATGAAATGATTACCATAATAAGTTTAATAACCATCTGTCTCCCTATAAAGTTATAATATTATATTCCTTATATTGGAGATTATATTTCTGGGGCTTATTTGTTTTGCCTTATTCACTTAATTTTGCCCAGCTCCCCATCACCCTCCTCTCTGGCAACGAGCTGCTTGTTCTCTTTATATATGAGTCGGCTTCCCTTTTATTTTTAGATTCCACATACAAGTGAGATCATACAGTATTTGTTTTTGTCTGCCTCATTTTGCTAAGCATAGTACCCACTAGATCCACCCATGTTGTCACAAATGGCAAAATTTCATTTTACAGTGGTTGAGTAATATTCCATATATCTCGCATCTTCTATATCCGTTCATCTATCAATAGACATTTAGGTTGTTGCTTCCACATATGTTTGCTTGGCTACTGTGAATAAAGAATGCTGCAGTGAATACTGGGGGTACATGTACTTTTTCAAAATAGTGGTTTGTTTTCTTAAATATCCTGAAGTGAAATTTCTGGGTCACACAGTTCTATTTTTAATTTTTTGACCAACCTCCATACTATTTTCCATAGTGGCTGCATCAAATTTACATTCTGAATGTATGCCAACAGTGCAAGAGGGTTTCCTTTTTTTCTGCATCCTTTCCAACACTTGGCTTCCCTAGTGGCTCAAATGGTAAAGAATCTGCTTGTAATGCAGGATACCCAGGTCTGATCCCTGGGTCAGGAAGATCCCCTGGAGAAGGGAATGGCAACCCACTCCAGCATTCTTGCCTCGAGAATCTCATGGACAGAGGAGCTTGGCAAGCTACAGTCCATGGGGTTGCAAAAAAAGAATCAAACATGACTGAGCAACTAACACTTTCCAGCACTTATTATTTGCTGTCATTTTGATGATGGCCATTCTGACCAGCATGAGGTGGTATCTTGCTGTGGTTTGGATTTGCATTTCACTGACAATCAGTGATATTGAGTATCTTTTCATGTATCTGTATGTTTTCTTTGGAAAAATGTCTGTTCAGGTCCTCTGCCTATTTTTTAATCAGGTTGTTTGTTTCATTGATGTTGAACTGTATGCGTTCTTTATATATTTTGGATATGAACCCTTTATCAAATATATGATTTTCAAATATTTTCTCCCATGCTGTACACCTGAAATTAATATGTTGCATGTCATTTATATCTTTATTTTTAAAAACGAATTTGAGAGGTAGCTCTGTTGCACAGATATTTATCTATAGATTATAGCACTATCTTTTATGAAATTTTCTTTTGAACCACAGGTCTTTGTTTCTTCTAAATAGCTAATTTTTTATTGTTCCATAATAACTTATTAAAATTTCCTAATTAAAAATATCAGGGGGTGTGTATACACACACACACACACACATATATACATATTCTAATATATTACATATGCCTTATATATTCTTACTTATAGTAGCTTCCTAATCATTAAATTAATTATTATAACACATAGTTGTGGATTCTGTACATGGTGGAGTCCAACTAAAGTTACTTCAATCTCATCTTCAGTCTGGGGAGGGTTTCTTCCTCCCAGTTCATTTCTGAAGTGCTATCTGTATATATTTTTCTTGCTCATTCTTTTCATAATTCATTCTCTAAAGAGACTGTTCTCTGTTGCTTATTATTTGTTCTCATAGTGTTGTTTATTCTGAAAGGTTTTTATTTGGGAAGAGAATGAGAAACCTCAATCTCCACAAATCACAGGTACATTTTCTAATCCACTTTGTACTTTTCTAATCCATTAGATAAAGTGTACTTTATCCACTTTTTCTAATCCACAGGTACTTTATCTAATTCATTAGATAACAAATGGTATAAATGCTCTCTCTTAATCCCTATGCAAAGCCATTTACATGGTTGTGTGCAACACTAAAATTTTTCTTCATTCGTTACTTACAGTTTCTATTTTCATCCATTTTTATATATCAAAACTCTCACTATAAAAACTACTTTTTCTTATCCCTTAATATTACTTGAAGTCATTAAAATAATATACCATCTTAAGTGTTACAAAATATTTTAACTCCACTGGAAGCTACTAAGATAGTGTTAAGTTGAAACACATTATTAATCTTACATTTATGCAAATTCTATAGTGGAAAAAAGTATGAAAAACTAGTTGCAGAAATACTTCAGAATTTTTGCTGACCAGTTATTTTATACTCAAAATTACAGTGAAAAGAGGTCATAAGACAATGATAACTTACCTTGAAATGGGATCTTAATATACTTTGTTGTGAACTAAAGAAAAAACAAAAAAGCAAAACAGGAGTTACCACTTGAAATGTGTTACTATTCAAATTTTTTAAAAAAAATTTCTTCTTTAAACCACAAGTAGGTAATCAAAGTCTATGTACTAAAAGTCATAAATCTTTTCCTCAATAAACTAAGAAGATATTTCACTGTAAAGACTTAGTTTTACAGAAGTTTAAGAACCCTGTGCAAGGAATTTAATTCTCAATATGCTCATTTATAAAACCAGTAAGACTATACGTAATATATTTTCAAAATGTTTCCAGAATATTTAAGGAAGAAATAAGATAAAGTCCAAAAGAACTGCCAAGAGACCTCAGAGTATCAGTGATTTCGGTTAATTAACTACAAAGCAGAATTTGATTCTTATCTTTGCTGACATTCCCAGCATTCATTTTTCTTTGTTTCATGTTATAAATTTCCTTCTGAGTGAGGATTCAGCAAGGTTCCTGCTCATTCCACTACATCTGTGCCAAGACACTACATTTTCTCTAGGTATTTTTTGTATATATCTGATCTCCTTAATTGTTGATTTTACAATAAACTTTCAAGAGTTGTGGAGCACCTAAATTTTACATGTACCATCTAAAATAGAGGTCCCTTCAAGTTCGTCAAATTAATTCATGCCTATGGATTTGTTACTTGGTTAGGTTTCCCTTTTGATCAATACATTTATGAAACTGTTGACCAAATCAGGGATATAGTCTGAGAGCAGAAAACAAAATTTAAAATGGTCTTGGTACATGGGTACCTAAATTAACTACCAACAAAGTTCCAAATAAGTGGCAAACAATGTTTGGTGAAACCACAGGTTTACTATGACTCTTTTTTTTTTTCCTAATTAAAAATTTTTTTCATGCTGTAGTTTCCCAAATGTAAAACTCACATTTCATTGTGTAAGTTAGCTGCTAAAGCAAAATTTGAGCAAGAGGACAAATAGGGTTCAAATGTTGTCTCTCTTATCCCTACTATTTTTTATAAACAATAAGTAAGTAAACTTAGGCAACTTACTGAACCTCTCAGCTTTAGGTCAGAACCTTAATCAAGAGGAGCTATTATCATTAGACTCTAGCATCTGATTCAGTATGTTATCTAGTCTAATTTAGTCAAATACATCTTATTACTATGTCACTTTCATGTAACTGCTGTGTATTTCATGTATACACCCCTTGCTAAATTCTTTCTGACATGTTTCACTGGGTCGTTAATCTCATAAAATATATCTTAACAATTGTAAATAATGAGCTATAGAAAATGAATATTAGGAGTTTGCTATTAAGATGTTATAGTCATTACTATGAAATTATGAATTAGAAGTAGTGCATCTATATATCTGGCTGCTGCTTTCTACATTATTGTTTCATTCTCCCACCATAAGCAACCTTGTCCTATCAAAACTTTCAGCTTGGCAAGAATTACATATTTATTTTGCCTTTTTCAATGACTAAGCCAACACGCAACCTTCCCAAAGCCAAAGCCCTGTATGCAGCAAAAAACTGAATCCCTAGCTAAGAAATCAAAAAGATGCTTTTGTGGCAATAAGGTAATCCCAAGCTCTATGAAATCACACCATGTCTATTTAAACTTAACAATAAAGCTGAACATAAGAGATTTCTCGTAGCTTCTAACAACAGCCAGTACAGTTTTAATTATAGTTAATAAACATTTTTCCTGTATTTTTTAAGAAAAAAAATTAAACGTGCAGCATCCTCTACTGCAGCATTCTCAACACTAAAAAAAAAGGGGGGGGAGAGGCAATAATAACTTAGAATGTGCCACTCTAAAATAATGGCTCTAACTTATAAGAGTTAAAAAATTAAAAAATTAAATTAAATGTGCAGCATCCTCTACTGCAGCATTCTTAACACTAAAAAAAAAGGGGGGGGAGAGGCAATAATAACTTAGAATGTGCCACTCTAAAATAATGGCTCTAACTTATAAGAGTTAAAAAATTAAAAAATTAAATTAAATGTGCAGCATCCTCTACTGCAGCATTCTTAACACTAAAAAAAAAAGGGGGGGGGAGGCAATAATAACTTAGAATGTGCCACTCTAAAATAATGGCTCTAACTTATATAAGAGTTCCCCACTACCAGTATTTCTCTAGTGCAGCTTAACTGTAACTGTCATGACAGAGAACAGTATCTCCAGTGTCCATAACAATACACAGCAGATACTCATTAAAGATCTGGAAAACGACTAAGTTTAATTCTCTAATATACTATCCCCTCCCCCAAAATAAGATGTTCTTTACCTTATAAGTTATACAGAGTATAATAAACTCTGTCTGGACAAGAATATATATTGTCTTTTGAAAAGCTTGAAATTTTTAAGACTTATACCCTTTTCCTGTTTTATGTTATTCATTATGTTTTTCAACCTTAAAACTTCCTACAATTCCTCCACAGTAACACAACTGTTTTAATTTTTGAAGAATTCCTCTCAACCTTTCTTCACACACATATATTACCTGCATATAGTTACTTTAATTTACTAAACCACATTCCTATAATCAGACATCTAAGATTTTTTTTGTTTTAATTAAAGTCTACATTCTAATAGACATGAGACAAGTTTTTAAGACCTGCTTTGTGACATTTTAGGACTTCCCAGGTGGATCAGAGGTTAAAGCATCTGCCTCCAATGCGGGAGACGTGGGTTCGATCCCTGGGTCAGGAATATCCCCTGGAGAAGGAAATGGCAACCCACTCCAGTATTCTTGCCTGGAGAATCCCATGGACGGAGGAGCCTGGTGGGCTACAGTCCACGGAGTCACAAAGAGTCGGATACGACTAAGTGACTTCACCTTCACCTTATGACATTTTATTGAATATCTGCAGTCCTATATTACTTGTAATAGCAAAATACTGGGGACAACTGCAATGTCCAATAGTCAGGAATTCAGAACAATTCAATTATTCCCAAATAGGTGAATTAATTTAATGTGGTTATGGTAAGTTAGAAAACAGTATGCAGAAATGGACTGCTCTGGTGGCACAGTGGTAAAGAATCTGCCTGCCAGTGCAGGAGATGCAAGTTCAGCCCCTGAGTCAGGAAAACTCCCTGGAGAAGGAACAGCAACCCACTCCAGTATTCTTCCCTGCGAAATCCCATGGACAGAGGAGTCTGGCAGGCTACAGTCCATGGGGTCACAAAAGAGTCAGTTAAACAACAATATATAATGCTACATCCTTTGGTTTTAAATATATACAGTTAATATCAAGAATACAGAATGATGTAGAGTTAACAGTAACTGTCTCTGGATAAGATTACAGGTGTTCTTCAAATTGTTCCTTTATTCATTTGTGGGCTTCCCTGGTGGCTCAGCTGGGAAAGATCTACCTGCAAGGCAAGAGACCTGGGTTTGATCCCTGGGTTGGAAAGATTCCCTGGAGAAAGGAAAGGCTGCCCACTACAGTATTCTGGCCTATAAAACTCCATGGACTGAACATGGGGTGGCAAAGAGTCGTGTATAATAGCATAATTAATACATTAATTAATGAAAACCCACTGAGGAATATTTATGTTAAATTTTCCTCGCTTAGCAAATCAGTTAAAATAACATATTTAGGTTACCCAATTTTTGGCCATTACAAAGAACTCTACAGAAAAAACTGGTCAAACCTGGATTTTAAATGAAAAAGCTAAAAAGTAAGGGGGAAAATTAAGAAAAAGTGAACAAAATTTCTTAAAGTAATTTTAAAAATCATCCTGAAAGTGAAAGTGAAGTCGCTCAGTCGTGTCCGACTCTTTGCGACCCCGTGGACTGTAGCCCGCCAGGCTCCTCTGTCCATGGGGTTCTCCAGGCAAGAATACTGGAGTGGGTTGCCATTTCCTTCTCCAGGGGATCTTCCCGAGCCAGGAATCGAACCCACATCTCCCGCATTGCAGGTAGACACTTTAACCTCTGAGCCACCAGGGAAGCCCCTAGGCATAACAAAACCATTAATACCTGAAAATTAGTGATCAGAGAAGATACATTTTAAACAGAATTGCTGTGATGTTTTCAATCAAAGCAATTTTAACTATAACATAAGCTACCATTATGGGTACTTCCCAGAATTTGTACATGGTTACTCTGTTGGGATAATAGAGTACATGGTACACGGTCACCAAGTAAACATCTACTCATACTTCATATGATTTAATATGCTGTCCTCTGTGACGTCTTCCCTTACTGCTCCAGCCAGAGGAAAGCAGAGATCATGTCTTAACATTTTTATATTCCCTGCCCTATCTATAAGACAGTGAAATATTGCTAAGTCTTCTAGGAAAATACTTGAATTATAATTTGATATAGTCAATTCAACTAATTTTTATAAGTGCCTATTTAAGTGTGAGCCATTTATGTAAAGTATAAAAGGGAGTAAAATATGTTTCTTCATCACAAGATGCTTAAAGTCTAATAGAGAGATCTAGGCAAGAATACAAACAAAAACAAAGAATAAATCTTACAACAGATGTACAAATAAAGTGCTGTAAGTACACAGTAAAAGGAGAAGTTAATTCTGGCTAAGAAGAAGAAATTAGGAAAGGTTTTCCGGAAGAGGAAGTATTTCAGATAAGCCTTAAAATATTTTAACAGGCAGAAAAAAGTAGTGAGAAAATATAGAGAACTGAGCAAAATCCACTATGGCTTTCATATATAAAATGTGAGGCATTAATATTGAAAAGAAAGTGGAAAAATAAGAGGAACTATTCCTTGATATCCTTAAAGTAACAAGTTTAGGAATTTGGAGAACTCTGATGTTGTCCAGATATTCAGTCGTGTCCGACTCTTTGCGACCCTATAGACTTCAGTGTGCATGCTTTCTTCTCCTTCACCATCTCCCAGAGCTTACTCAAACTCATGTTCATTGAGTTGGTGATGCCATCCAATCATCTCTTCCTCGGTCATCCCCTTCTCCTGTCTTCAATATTTCCCAGCATTAGGGTCTTTTCTAATGAGTCAATTCTTTGCATCAGGGGGCCAAAGTACTGAAGCTTCAGCTTCAGCACCAATCCTTCCAATGAATATTCAGGATTGATTTCCTTTAGAATTAACTGGTTTGATCTTCTTGCAGTCCAAGGGACTCTCAAGAGTGCTCCAGTACCACAGTTCACAAGCATCTGTTCTTCAGCACTCAGCCTTCAGCACTCAAATCCATACCTGACTACTGGAAAAACCATAGTTTTGACCATGTGGACCTTTGTTGACAAAGCGATGTCTGTTTTTTAATATGCTGTCTAGGTTTGTCATAGCTTTTCTTCCAAGGAGCAAGCATCTTTCTATTTCATGGCTGCAATCACCATCTGCAGTGATTTTGGAGCCCAACAAAATAAAGTCTCTCACTGTTTCCATTGTTTCATCTATTTGGCATGAAGTGATGGAACCAGATGCCAGGATCTTAGTTTTTTTAATGCTGAATTTTAAACCAGCTCTTTCACTATCCTCTTTCACCTTCATCAAGAGGCTCTTTAATTCCTCTTCACTTTCTGCCGTAAGGGTGGTACCATCTGCATATCTGAGGTTATTGATATTTCTCACAGCAATCTTGATTCCAATTTTGATTCTGGCAGCTCGAATCCAGAAGATTCTTGCTTCATCCAGCCAGTATTTCGCTGGAGAGCCTGGAGGGCTGCAGTCCATGGGGTCGCAAAGAGTCAGACACAACTGAGCAACCAAGCACAGCACTCTGCATATAAGTTAAATGAGCAGGGTGATAATATACAGCCTTGACATACTCCTTTCCCTATTTGGAACCAGTCTGTTGTTCCATGTTTGGTTCTAACTGTTGCTTCTTGACCTGCATACAGATTTCTCGGGAGGCAGGTCAGGTGGTCTGGTATTTCCATCTCCATAAGAATTTTCCACAGTTTGTTGTGATCCACATAGTCAAAGGCTTTAGCATTGTCAATAAAGCAGAAGTTGATGTTTCTCTGGAATTTTTTTGCTTTTTCTATGATCCAACAGATGTTGGCAATTTGATCTCTGGCTCTTCTGCCTTTTCTAAATCCAGCTTGAACATCTGGAAAGTTCTCAGTTCACACACTGTTGAAGCCTAGCTTGGAGGATTTTGAGCACTGCTTTGCTAGTATATAAAATTAAAGCAATTGTACAGTAATTGGCATTACTCTTCTTTGGGATTGGAATGAAAACTGACCTTTTCTAGTCCTGTGGCCTCTGCTAAGTTTTCCAAATTTACAATAATTTAAACTCAGTTCATAATAATTTAAATTAATAAGATTCACTCTTTTTGCTATCAATTATACTCCAAAGAAATATTTACTTTACCATCAAGTAAGTGTTAGAACCCAAAGAATATCAGTGCTGCACATGATTCTTTTCATACATAATCTTCATTAGAGTAGTCAGATTAGAGACATGATTTTAGGGCATTCCTCTATGGTTTCAAGACTTCCTATTTAATGATATGTTTCAAAACAGATATAATAACATATTTAAAATGTCCTATATAAACTAATATCAATTCTATTTTCATTTGCACTAAAGAGGCAATATGAAAATTGACCTTGCCCAAGAAGCAAAACTAAAGAAAAAATATATATACTTACTGTAACACAACCTTTAGAAGCTCCTTTTATTTTACCAATATAAACAGAAGTAAATACAAAATCCAGTTGTAGATCCATCTCATTCTTAGGTATAAGACAGGAAATGTTTTCCATGACAGGATTATATGAACATAATTCAGATGAAGTCTAACAAAGAAAAAATTATAAAATGCATGTAATGCTAAGTATTATATAAATGTTGACAATGATTTTTTAAGTCATATACTTCTTTAAATTATCATTAATGAGCTTGTGAAGGATTTCACACTGTTCTGTCAAGAAATAGTTATCTAGATTTTTCCCTTAAAAAGTATGATTTACTTTGATAAAATTACTCTAGTTGAATCATAAATTAATTCCATAGGGCCTACAATGCAGAAATACATCCTTCTCTGTATCAAATTCATGATTTCAAACTCAGTATTCCCTAATGGGCTTTATTTATTTTTAACTCATCAAAAATAAATTAAGATTTATATAATGTTTAGTTTAACATGAGTTTTTAAATATCTCTTCTATAGCACCACAACAACCCCATAGGGCAAGTTATTTTTTTCTTTATGCATTTCATAAGTAGAGCTAATAGATGTTTGGACTGGTTAAGTGACTTGCTTAAGATAACACGGTTAGTCAGAAGCAAAACTAAGACAAATCACCTTTCTATCTGCAGGTCAAGGGATATTTCAAGCATATAAAGTTGCTTCTATAAACCAAGATGATGCTCTTAGCTACTGCATTCTTAGTGCACAGGAAGGGATATAACTGCCTAAGAAGCGCTGATACATCCAATCTATACGATTTACAATGTGCACTATGTTTCAAAAACCTCAAAAATCATTCCACTACTGCTCAAAAAATTCACAACTCTGCTTTTAAGCTATAATAGACGACCAGGCAGTGTCAACAGCAGCAATTTTCCACGATCTCTTCTGAGTCCTACAATGCTTTCAGATGACTTTTTCAACTCCATATTTGCATAGCTGTTGCACATTATGCCTCTTTAACCTTAACATTACTAATGACCAAATAAACCACTAGTAGAGCAATTATCGGAGAAGGCAGTGGCAACCCACTCCAATACTCTTGCCTGGAAAATCCCATGGACGGAGGAGCCTGGTAGGCTACAGTCTGTGGGGTCGCAAAGAGTCGGATACGACTGAGCGACTTCACTTTCACTTTTCACTTTCATGCATTGGAGAAGGAAATGGCAACCCACTCTAGTATTTTTGCCTGGAGAATCCCAGGGACGGAGGAGCCTGGTGGGCTGCCGTCTATGGGGTCGCACAGATTAAGACACGACTGAAGTGACTTAGCAGCAGCAGAGCAATTATGCATGGGTATTCACTCTCCTACCTCTAGAAAATGTTGCTTAATCTTCACCTCAAACATACACTCTATTCATTATTTTTAATCCAGCTCACAATGTCATTTATCTGCTTAACAGAATTTTTATTATTCTCATCTTTTATTGTTTACTGTACTCTTCTTATCCCTTGAGCAAAAAAGGGAGAATCTAATCAACTACAGATTGTTCTAATTAGTCAAATAACTGTGTGTTTTAGGTGATAAATTGAGAAGAGCAGTTATAAAAAATTCCTTATTAGGTCTCACAATTGGTAAAAACTAGTTGCTTTTCCACTCCAGTACTCTTGCCTGGAAACTCCCATGGACGGAGGAGCCTGGTAGGCTCCAGTCCATGGGGTCGCTGAGTCAGACATGACTGACTGACTTCACTTTCACTTTTCACTTTCATGCATTGGAGAAGGAAATGGCAACCCACTCCAGTGTTCTTGCCTGGAGAACCCCAGGGACGGGGGAGCCTCATGGGCAGCCATCTATGGGGTCGCACAGAGTCAGACACGACTGAAGCAACTTAGCAGCAGCAGCAGCTGCCTTTTAAAAATGGTCAATCCATGTTTCTAAAACTTCATTTAAAACTGGAAACAAGGAAGGGTGCAGAGGTATATTCTGCCTTACAGATCTTGGTAGATCTCTGTTATCTGCTGGCTTGGCTGTGGTCATATGTTGTCAGTTCTACAAGGGATGTAATTTTCCTTTAACATGATCATTTCATACTGCACTGTCCATTTACATGCTGCCAAGGGAATTGCAATTCATTTAGAATTTTGAATATTTGTTTTAATTACAAATACAGCTATATCAAGTAGGCTGCTGGACCAGATGGGCAACAATTGCTACATTTTAACAAAAATTCAGAATACAACTGCTGAGGTGAATTCTGTATGAAGTAACAAATGCAACAGAAACACCCATGAAAAAATAATCAGTCTATCAGACTGTTTTCATTGAACTGACCAAAGTCTTCATCACACTCTACAGAATAACAGCCTTTGCATTATTCAGAAACAACTAACATAAGTTAACCATAATTCTGCACTTGTAGTGACTGACAATCATTTCTTTAAAACAGGAAAATCAGAAGCTGATAATATGAATGAATACTGACAATAAATAACTTGAACCTTACTTTAGAGCTATACTCTTCTAAGACGTATGTCAAAAACACCACTGGCTGACATTAAACCAACACACACTTCCACTTCTGTAAGAAGGAAGAGACAAAGGACTTATCAAACTGATAGGTTTGTGACACTCTTCTAAATGCTTTCATATGTTGTTTCATTTAATACTCAAAATAATCTTGTGAAATAGGGTTGTCACTCTCATTTAGTATATAAGGAAACAGACTTAAAGAAGTTAAGGGACTTGTCCAAGTGGCTGATCCAAGATCTGAACACAGCTCTGTATAGATCAAGAAGTCAGGTTCTTTCCTCTATATCACGCTTTTTTAATAGCATGTGAGGAAAAGGAATAATTCCAAGTAGCCCTTGTACCATAAAACTACACAAATACCAGAAACCATTTCATTCTAGAAAATATTTTGATAAAGTACTTAAATGTCCAATGAGAACCCAAAAAGAGAATATTTGAGTTGGAATATTTAGACTGAAAAAATAAAAATGACCAAAAGAAAACTGATATTAAGCCTTTGACTTCAAAATAAAGACAATTATATGCTTCCCTCAAACTAATACAAAAGTTGTCTCAGAATTCAAACTAAGAAATATGTAATTTTTACATAATATTCTGCTGGATGAAACAAAAAAAGACATTAGCCAATAGTGTATATTTCACTGTTAATCTGTGAGAAGACAGAAATAAATTACCTGTACAGACTCACAAGTAATCAATGGTAGTTCTGACACTACTGGTTCAGAAGTACTCTCACTTTCATGAGAAATGGCATCATCCTGCTTAGGCTGTAATTTAAGAATTTCTGAACTTTTATGTTCAGTGGGTCCTTCTTCATCACTAGAAACAACAACTAAAATGGAAAAATGTATTTTTTTAAATGTGTCACAATAATCACATATAAAAAGAGAATTTTCTAATTCACGCAATGTATCTTTAATAATTCCACTGAACTGAATAATCTAACTTTATTCATTTTAGAAAGTAGCCCATCATTCATTATCTGATTTATGCTATTTGCATACAATGTTTTCACATCAGTGTTATTATTTGGCAGTTATCTGCAACATTACTCTCTGGAGGAAGAAGGTATTTTAAAATAGATAAAACCATTAGGAGAACTTAGGAACAGATTCTAGTTCTAATAATATATTAATGCCATCATTCTAAATTGTACTTTAAGTCTTGTTACATTAGTTTCTTCTAGGAGGAGGAAATGAATGGCTAGGAAAAAAATATGGGAGACTAGTCACTAGATATCCTTTAGAACCTTTTCTGTACCATGTGACTGTATCAAATACTTGAAAATTAAAATCAAAATTAATGACAATAAATAAATAGCACTTAAACTCTCTGTATTTCAGCTTAATCAATCAAAATGACAATAGTCCTTACAGATTTGTGCAAAAGAAAAAAAAAAAACTACTGATGAGATACTGATGAGTACACTAATAAAAAAAAAATTACTTCTGCTTCCAAGTACTCCATTCTTTACATAAATCAATACTACAAAATTAATGACATCCCAAAACCCCAAGTCTTTTTTTTCCTGAAGGTAATATATTCCTGAGTATATTTCCTGAAAGTAATATACACGGATGTAAGAAATAACACAGTGCCTCAGCAAAATTTTTTTGACAGAAGAAATAAAATAACTAAGCAGAGTAGAGAAAATTAATAGCTTTTATTATCCTCATGTTACTTACTTGGCTCAGCAGAGATAAATGATGGATTCCCTTCACTATGTTCACTTAAAACAGGTTTTTCTATTGTGTTCAATTCATTCTCATCCTTCACAACTAGAGTAGAATTCCCCACAGTATCAGAGGAGATAGAACTCTCAAAAGTTTCCATGGTTGAACATTCAGAGGTCATTTGAGGAGAAGCACTCAAAGCCAACTCCTGACCACAAAGTGAGGGTAGTTGAGCAAAATCACTTTCTATGGATTCATGTGTAACTTCTTCAAACAGTTTTAGATCCTCATGATAGTTTTCACCTGACTTTTCCAACTCAGTGAATACTGTTGGGTCATATTCTTGCTCTTTCTGAACCTAAATAAATGTATATGAAAATCAGCATTTTTCAACTTTAGCTAACATGAAGAATCTTTTTCAAGTTTAAATTCCTATAAAGGTAAAAATACTATAACATTTCTATAAGAATAGAAAATTACACAATTACATTACATTACTCTTGCAAAAGTCTCCCAAGTATTAATATAAAGATATAAAGCTTGGTCTATCCAATCAGATGCCTAACTATTTTTTAAAAGAATGGGAAGGGGAAACATCCATATTTACAAGTGGTTCAGAAGCCTCCCACAATCTAAGTAAACTTTAAATAAGAAAAAAATTTTTTACAGCTTTACTTTGCAAAAGAGGCCATTTGACATTATGTGACTTTAGTTACAAGAGCAAAAAAATTAAAAACTTAGGATAACAACATGAAAAATTACAAAAATCAATCACTGCCTTCATATCTCTCAGTTCAGTTGCTCAGTCATGTCCGACTCTGCGACCCCACGGACTGCAGCACATCAGGCCTCCCTGTCCATCACCAACTCCTGGAGTATACTCAAACACATGTTCATTGAGTTGGTGATGCCATCCAGCCATCTCATCCTCTGTCATTCCCTTCTCCTCCTGCCCCCAATCCCTCCCAGCATCAGGATCTTTTCCAATGAGTCAACTCTTCACATGAGGTGGCCAAAGTATTGGTGTTTCAGCTTCAGCACCAGTCGTTCCAATGAACACCCAGGACTAATCTCCTTTAGGATGGACTGGTTGGATCTCCTCGCAGTCCAAGGGACTCACAAGAGTCTTTTCCAACACCACAGTTCAAAAGCATCAATTCTTCGGCACTCAGCTTTCTTCACAGTCCAACTCACACATCCATACATGACCACTGGAAAAACCATAGCCTTGACTAGATGGACCTTTGTTGGCAAACTAATGTCTCTGCTTTTCAATATGCTATCTAGGTTGGTCATAACTTTGTTTCAAGGAGTAAGCGTCTTTTAATTTCATGGCTGCAGTCACCATCTGCAGTGATTTTAGAGGCCAACAAAATAAAGTCTGACACTGTTTCCACTGTTTCCCCATCTATTTGCCATGAAGTGATGGGACCAGATGCCATGATCTTCGTTTTCTGAATGTTGAGCTTTAAGCCAACTTTTTCACTCTCCTCTTTCACTTTCATCAAGAGGCTTTTTAGTTCCTCTTCACTTTCTGGCACAAGGGTGGTGTCATCAGCATATCTAAGGTTATTGATATTTCTCCTGGCAATCTTGATTCCAGCTTGTGCTTCTTCCAGCCCAGGGTTTCCCATGATGTACTCTGCATATAAGTTAAATGAGCAGGGTGATAACATACAGCCTTGACGTACTCCTTTTCCTATTTGGAACCAGTCTGTTGTTCCATGTCCGGTTCTAACTGTTGCTTCCTGACCTGCATATAGGTTTCTCAAGAGGCAAGTCAGGTGGTCTGGTATTCCCATCTCTTTCAGAATTTTCCATAGTTTATTGTGATCCACACAGTCAAAGGCTTTGGCATAGTCAATAAAGCAGAAATAGATGTTTCTCTGGAACTCTCTTGCTTTTTCCATGATCCAGCAGATGTTGGCAATTCGATCTCTGGTTCCTCTGCCTTTTCTAAAACCAGCTTGAACATCTGGAAGTTCACGGTTCACATATTGCTGAAGCCTCACACCTCTATTACCATATAAATCTAAATCATATTTATAATTATAACTCAAAGGCACTGCAAAGTCCTGAAATGCCTTGTGAATCAAAGGACTCAAAAAACAAAAAGCTATCTCCTTACACTTTTATTGTTAACTGTATACTAAGTTTTTGAAACTAAGTAATGTATGCATTAAGTATTATAATTCCTCCAACAGATTTCCTAAACTCTGGAAAAAGAGAAGTCTATAGAAACTGGAAGTAAATTGCTACTGATAAAATAGTCTGATAATAATTTCACAGACAAGTGAAAAGCAATTGGCTAGACAGTATGACAATTATGTAGTTAAAATATGACAGAGAGAAGAAATAGCTCTGTAGGATATACGACAAACCACTAAGTAAAGGCTGGTATCAGAGGAGAAATAGTTTAAACTTTTTTACTTGTTCATAATACAGTTAGCCCTCTATATGTGCAGGTTCCACCAACTGTGGGTTCCACCAACTGCAAATGTAAAGTATTTCCAGAAAAATAATTCTAGGGATTTACAAAAGGCAAAACTTGAATTTGTCATACACAGGCCACTATTTACATAGCATTTACATTTTTTCACATCCATTTATATAACATTTACAATGTATTAGTTGCAAGCAGTCTAGAGATGATTTAAAATGTATAGGAAGATGCAGATTATATGCAAATATTAAACTATTTAATATAAGAGATTTAATTTAAGCATCTATGGATTTGGTATATCCAAGGTCCTGGAACTAACACACTGTAGATACTCAGTGATGACTGTATTTGAAATTTGTTCCCATAACTGTATTACTGCAAGAAAAATAAAGCTGCATTTAAAGTATTAAAAACAGAATCAAAAAACAGGCAAAGAAAAAAGTCTGAGGATAAAAACAGAAAGCTAGTCGAACATTATTTGATCACAGTCAATTCATTTTTATCATAGGGCAAATTATTTCATATGACATCTAAATGCCTCTACTTACTGTCTGTTCTGCTGACTTATACAGAGAAGTAGGATTATGAGTAGCAGGTAAATTACTTCTAAGCCTTTTCTTTCTCTTCCTGGAAATCAGAGTGGGTTCCATTCTTGAAACAGAATTTGTATCATCCTTGTTTCCACTCCCCTCTTCAAGATGGTCACAGTCTCTACTTCCACTACTGAGGTCTAAAAACAAAAGAGATATTTTTGGCCAAAAAGTACACAAAGGATCCTCTTCAGAAGAGCTCAAAGAAAATCATCAAAATTGCTATACTACTCTCAGAGCTAGTTTTTTAAAACTCCACTGTTAAATAAGCATACCAACATGGATAAATATAAAGACACATCCCATTTTAAACTGCATTCACAAAGCAAATGTTTATTGTACAAAAAATATGATAAAGGAAATATATTAAAAGGTAGTATTAGTAACCAAAGCAAAGCAACCACACCATATTTTTCTTTTGCTATAATTGCACTTGACTATGATAAAGAAAAGTCTTAATAAAATTTTGAAAATTAGTGTCTTAAATGCTTTTTAACTTCACTGTCATTTTAGAAATTACAACTAATTTAGACACTGGTTTTCTTTTTTAAATGTAAGTCTTAATACATATATTTAGTAACTGAAAAGGGACATTAATTTGAAACAGCAGAGTACTGATCATTGCTCTCTTAAAAGAAGCCAAAATATCTCTCCTCAGCAGACGATTGTGGTATGTAATCATTCATAAGGTAATCAATTACTTTCACAGTTTCTTTTTTGAAAAAAAATCAAGATCTTTAATTTTAAATCTCCAATAAATCTATTACCCTACAGAAAAGGAGGGACTTCCCTGGTTGGCTTAAATGGTAAAGAATCTGCCTGCAATGCAGAAGACCTGGGTGCAAGCCCTGGGACGGGAGATCCCTTGGAGAAGGAAATGGCTACCTACTCTAGCATTCTTGCCAGGAAAATTCCAAGGACAGAGGAGCCTGGCCGAGTCCATGGGGTTGCAAAGAGTCAGATATGACTGAGTGACTAACATGTTACCACAGAAAAGGAAGTGCTACCTTTTTAAAGTCAACAAAGTATTATTATGAAATGTATTTCAAGTATTATCAAACATGCTTAGTATTTCAGTTATCAAATATATGTACTATACAAAAATACGTTCCAAAAGGTTCTACCTAAGGTTATCCTAACTAACTGATTATCCTGAATTTTTTTGCTTTTTGAATTATATAAGTACCAACTCAGATATTATACCATTTTATATAAGAGATTTCAGCATTTATGGATTTGGCATGTCCAGGGTGCTAGAATTCACACAAAGCAAGTCCCAAAGCAGCTTCCTTGAATTCATAAGCTTAAACCTATGTAACACTGACTGTTCTGACCACTTCATTTACTCAACACTACACACCTTCTATTCAAATTATTCTTGCTCTTACTCTAGCTTTATAGACATCTAATGACTAACATTCATAATACTTCTTTTTCATTGCTTAAAAGGCAGGCATGGGGACAGGACTGAGGCCAAAAACTCAAACCATGAACAGTCTTCCAAATTCCAAAGACAACACTCTTAACTCTCTCCCCCAGAAAAATAAACTACCCCCAAATGATCAACACAGTATTTTGAAAAGCACGGTAAATTTTATTTGCAATTCTATAAACTGTAATGGTTTCCTCTGTAAACTGTAAGCAGTGAAGGACAGGGAAACCCAGCGTGCTGCAGTCCATGGGGTCACAGAGAGTCGGCCATGACTGAGCAACTGAACAACAAAAACTATAAAGGTAGTCAAATATAATTTCTACATATAATACTGGATCAAGCTATAATTTTGAAACATAAATACTACAGCAAAAGAAACTGATGCAGGATTAGCTCAAGATGGCAGAGTGGTTGGACAAGCGCTCACCACCTCCTTTGGAAAACAATCAAAATCACCACCGAACAACCACCAACAAAACAAATGCTTGACACCAAAGAAGGAGACCCAACATCCAAAGACAAAAAGGAGTTCTCAGTGAGATGGTAGGAGGGGCACGATCATAATAAACTGAAGTTTCATACCCACAAGGTGGATGACTCAAAAGGAGGAAAACAATTTAACTAGAGAAGTGAAAATTCTGAGCCCCACATCAGGCTTCCGACCCTGGGGGTCCAGCAACGGAAGAGTCCCCAGAGAATTTAACTATGAAGGCCAGTAGCGTTTGATCATAGGTTTTTCACAGGACTAGGTGAAACAGAGACTCCACTCTTAAAGTGCGCATACAAAGTCTGTGCAAACCAGATCCCACGGTCAGAAGGCAGTAACTTCATAAAGAGTCTGGGCGGACTTAACTGCTAGTATTGAAGGGCCTACTGGGGCGGCCTGGACTCACTGAAAGGGAAAAGGACACTGGCAACAGCAGTTCTAAATGACACATTAGACCAGGTGGATTTAATTACTATCTATAGACCATTCCACCCAAAAGCAGAAGAATACACATTCTGCTCATGTGAAAATGGAATATTCTTTGCACTGAACACACGTTGGGCCACAAAGAGAGCACCAGTAAATTTTAAAACACTAAAATCATATCAAGCATCTTTTCCAACCAAAACACTATGAGACCAGAAATAAACTATGAGAAAAAAACTGAAAAAAAAAAAAGAATGTAGACTAAATATACTATTAAACAATCAATACAACACTGAAAAAATCAAGTTCAGTTCAGTCAATCATGTCCCACTCTTTGCAACCCCATGGACTGCAGCATACCAACTGCCCTGTCCATCACCAACTCCGGACCCTGCTCAAACTCGCATAAATCGAGTCAGTGATGCCCACCAGTCATCTCATCCTCTGTTGTCCTCTTCTCCTCCTGCCTTCAGTCTTTCCCAGCATCACGGTCTTTACCACAGAGTCAGCTCTTTGCATAGGATGGTCAAAGTATTGGAGCTTCAGCTTCAGCAGCAGTCTTTCCAATGAATATTCAGGATTGATTTCCTTTAGGATTGACTGGTTGGATCTCCTTACAGTCCAAGGGACTCTCAAGAGTCTTCTCTAACATCACAGTTCAAAAGCACCAATTCTTCAGTGTTCAGCTATCTTTATCGTCCAACACTCACATCCATACATGACTACTGGAAAAGCCATAGCTTTGACTAGATGCACCTTTGTCAGAAATGCCTCTGCTTTTTAAAATGTTGTCTAGGTAGGTCATAGCTTGTCTTAAATGGAGCAAGCACCTTTGAATTTCATGGCTGCAGTCACCATCTGCAGTGATTTTGGAGTCCAAAAAAAAAGTCTCTCACTGTTTCCACTGTTTCCCCATCTATTTGTCATGAAGTAATGGGACCACACACCACTACCTTAGATTTTGAGTACTGAGTTTTAAGCCAGCTTTTTCACTCTCCGCTTTCATCAAGAGGCTCCTCAGTTCCTCTTTGTTTTCTGCCATAAGGGTGGTGGCATCTGCCTATCTGTGGTTATTGATATTTTTCCTGGAAATCTTGACTCTGGCTTATGCTTCATCCAGCCGGACATTTCACATGATATACTCTGCCTATAGGCTAAATAAGCAGGGTGATAATACACACCCTTGACCTACTCCTTTCCCAATTTGGAACCAATCCATTGTTCCATGCCTGGTTTTAACTGTTGTTTCTTGACCTGCAACATATTTCTCAGGAGGCAGGAAAGGTGGTCTGGTATTCCCATCTCTTGAAGAATTTTCCACACTTTGATGAGATTCACAAAGTCAAAGGTTTTGCCATCGTCAATAAAGCAGATGTTTCTCTGGAACTTTCTTCTTTTTCTACAATCCCCTGGATGGCGGCAATCTGATCTTTGGTTCCTCTGCCTTTTCTGAATCCAGCTTGAACATCTGGAAGTTCACAGTTCACATACTGCTGAAGATTCACTTGGAGAATTTTGAGCATTACTTTGCTAGCATGTGAGATGAGTGTAATTGTGCAGTCATTTGAAATTGCCTTTCTTTGGGACTGGAATGAAAACTCACCTTTTCCAGTCCTGTGGCCATTGCTGAGTTTTCCAAATTTGCTGGCATACTGAGTACAGCACTTTTACAGAATCATCTTTTAGGACTTGAAATAGCTCAGCTGGAATTCCATCACCTCCACTAGCTTTGTTCATCAGTCAGTTCAGTCGCTCAGTCGTGTCCGACTCTTTGCGACCCCATGAATCGCAGCACGCCAGGCCTCCCTATCCATCACCATCTCCCGGAGTTCACTCAGACTCACGTCCATCGAGTCCGTGATGCCATCCAGCCATCTCATCCTCTGTCGTCCCCTTCTCCTCCTGCCCCCAAGCCCTCCCAGCATCACAGTCTTTTCCAATGAGTCAACTCTTCGCATGAGGTGGCCAAAGTACTGGAGTTTCAGCTTTAGCATCAGTCCTTCCAAAGAAATCCCAGGGTTGATCTTCTGAATGGACTGGTTGGATCTCCTTGCAGTCCAAGGGACTCTCAAGAGTCTTCTCCAACACCACAGTTCAAAAGCATCAATTCTTCCGCGCTCAGCTTTCTTCATAGTCCAACTTTCACATCCATACATGACCACAGGAAAAACCATAGCCTTGACTAGGCGGACCTTAGTCGGCAAAGTAATGTCTCTGCTTTTGAATATACTATCCAGGTTGGTCATAACTTTTCTTCCAAGGAGTAAGCGTCTTTTAATTTCATGGCTGCAGTCACCATCTGCAGTGATTTTGGAGCCCAAAAAAATAAAGTCTGACACTGTTTCCACTGTTTCCCCATCTATTTCCCATGAAGTGATGGGACCGGATGCCATGATCTTCGTTTTCTGAATGTTGAGCTTTAAGCCAACTTTTTCGCTCTCCTCCTTCACTTTCATCAAGAGGCTTTTTAGCTCCTCCTCACTTTCTGCCATAAGGGTGGTGTCATCAGCATATCTGAGGTTATTGATATTTCTCCCGGCAATCTTGATTCCAGCTTGTGTTTCTTCCAGTCCAGCGTTTCTCATGATGTACTCTGCATATAAGTTAAATAAGCAGGGAGACAATATACAGCCTTGACGTACTCCTTTTCCTATTTGGAACCAGTCTGTTGTTCCATGTCCAGTTCTAACTGTTGCTTCCTGACCTGCATACAGATTTCTCAAGAGGCAGGTTAGGTGGTCTGGTATTCCCATCTCTTTCAGAATTTTCCACAGTTTATTGTGATCCACACAGTCAAAGGCTTTGGCATAGTCAATAAAGCAGAAATAGATGTTTTTCTGGAACTCTCTTGCTTTTTCCATGATCCAGCGGATGTTGGCAATTTGATCTCTGGTTCCTCTGCCTGTTCTAAAACCAGCTTGAACATCAGGGAGTTCACGGTTCACATATTGCTGAAGCCTGGCTTGGAGAATTTTGAGCATTACTTTACTAGCGTGTGAGATGAGTGCAATTGTGCGGTAGTTTGAGCATTCTTTGGCATTGCCTTTCTTTGGAATTGGAATGAAAACTGACCTTTTCCAGTCCTGTGGCCACTGCTGAGTTTTCCAAATTTGCTGGCATATTGAGTGCAGCACTTTCACAGCATCATCTTCCAGGATTTGAAACAGCTCAACGGGAATTCCATCACCTCCACTAGCTTTGTTCTTAGTGATGCTTTCTAAGGCCCACTTGACTTCACATTCCAAGATGTCTGGCTCTAGATTAGTGATCACATCCTCATGATTATCTGGGTCGTGAAGATCTTTTCTGTACAGTTCTTCTGTGTATTCTTGCCACCTCTTCTTAATATCTTCTGCTTCTGTTAGGTCCATACCATTTCTATCCTTTATCGAGCCCATCTTTGCATGAAATGTTCCCTTGGTATCTCCAATTCTCTTGAAGAGATCTCTAGTCTTTCCCATTCTGTTGTTTTCCTCTATCTCTTTGCATTGATTGCTGAAGAAGGCTTTCTTATCTCTTCTTGCTATTCTTTGGAACTCTGCATTCAGATGCTTATATCTTTTCTTTTCTCCTTTGCTTTTCGCCTCTCTTCTTTTCAGTGCTATTTGTAAGGCTTCTCCAGACAGCCATTTTGCTTTTTTGCATTTCTTTTCCATGGGGATGGTCTTGATCCCTGTCTCCTGTACAATGTCACGAACCTCATTCCATAGTTCATCAGGAACTCTGTCTATCAGATCTAGGCCCTTAAATCTATTTCTCACTTCCACTGTATAATCATAAGGGATTTGATTTAGGTCATACCTGAATGGTCTAGCGGTTTTCCCTACTTTCTTCAATTTAAGTCTGAATTTGGAAATAAGGAGTTCATGATCTGAGCCACAGTCAGCTCCTGGTCTTGTTTTTGTTGACTGTATAGAGCTTCTCCATCTTTGGCTGCAAAGAATATAATCAGTCTGATTTCGGTGTTGACCATCTGGTGATGTCCATGTGTAGAGTCTTCTCTTGTGTTGCTGGAAGAGGGTGTTTGCTATGACCAGTGCATTTTCTTGGCAAAACTCTATTAGTCTTTGCCCTGCTTCATTCCGCATTCCAAGGCCAAATTTGCCTGTTACTCCAGGTGTTTCTTGACTTCCTACTTTAGCATTCCAGTCCCCTATAATGAAAAGGACATCTTTTTTGGGTGTTAGTTCTACAAGGTCTTGTAGGTCTTCATAAAACCGTTCAACTTCAGCTTCTTCAGCATTACTGGTTGGGGCATAGACTTGGATAACTGTGATATTGAATGGTTTGCCTTGGAAACGAACAGAGATCATTCTGTCGTTTTTGAGACTGCATCCAAGTACTGCATTTCAGACTCTTTTGTTGACCATGATGGCTACTCCATTTCTTCTGAGGGATTCCTGCCCGCAGTAGTAGATATAATGGTCATCTGAGTTAAATTCACCCATTCCAGTCCATTTTAGTTTGCTGATTCCTAGAATGTCGACGTTCACCCTTGCCATCTCTTGTTTATAGTGATGCTTTAAGACCCACTTGACTTCACACTCCAGGATGTCTGGCTCTAGGCAAGTGATCACACCACTGTGGTTATCTGGGTCATGAAGATCTTTTTGGTACAGTTCTTCTGTGTATTCTAGCCATTTTTTCTTAATATCTTCTGCTTCTGTTAGGTCCATGCCGTTTCTGTCCTTTATTGTGGCCATCTTTGCATAAAATGTTCCCTTGGTATCTCTAATTTTCTTGAAGAGATCTCTAGTCTTTCCCATTTTATTGTTTTTATCTATTTCTTTGCACTGATCACTCAGGAAGGCTTTCTTATCTCTCCTTGCTAGTCTCTGAAACTCTGCATTCAGATGGGTATAGCTTTCCTTTTCTCCTTTGCCTTCAGCTTCTCTTCTTTTCTCAGCTATTTATAAGGCATCCTCAGACAATCATTTTGCCTTTTTGTATTTCTTTTGCTTGGGGATGGCTTGATCATTGCCTCCTGCACAATGTCACAAACCTCTGTCCATAGTTCTTCAGGCACTCTATCAGATCTAATCCCTTGAGTCTATTTGTCACTTCCACTGTATAATCATAAGGGATTTGACTTAGGTCATACCTGAATGGTCCAGTGGCTTCCCTACTTTCTTCATTTATGTCTGAATTTTGCAATAAGGAGTTTATGATCTGAGACACAGTCAGCTCTCAGTCTTGTTGTTTTTGACTGTATAGAGCTACTGTATCTTTGGCTGCAAAGAATAAAATCAATCTGATTTCAGTACTGACCATTTGGTAACATCCATGTGTAGAGTCATCTCTTGTGTTGTTTGAGGAGGGTGTTTGCTATGACCAGTGCGTTCTCTTGGCAAAACTCTGTTAGCCTTTTCCCTGCTTCATTTTATACTCCAAGGCCAAATTTGTCTGTTATTCCAGATATCTCTTGACTTCCTACTTTTGCATTCCAGTCCCCTATAATGAAAAGGAATCTTTTTTGGTGTTAGTTCTAGAAGTTCTTGTAGGTTATCACAGAACCATTTAACTTCAGCTTCTTCAGCACTAGCAGTTGAAGCATAGACTTGGATTGTGTGTTAGCTGCTCAGTCATGTTTGACTCTTTGCAACTCCATGGATTGGGGCTCGCCAGGTCCCTCTATCCACGGGATTTTCCAGGCAAGAATACTACAGTGGTTTGCCATTCCCTTCTCCAGAGGATCTTCCCAACCCATGGATCTAACCTGCGTCTTCCAATTTGTAGACAAACTTTTTACCATCTGAGCCACTAGAGAAGACTCTAAGTGAAGCACAGACTTGTATTACTGTGAAATTGAATGGTTTGCCTTGGAAACAAACAGAGAACATTCTGCATTTTTGAGACTGTGTACAAGTACTGAATTTTGGACTCTTTTGTTGACTATGAGGGCTACTCCATTTCTTCTAAGGGATTCTTGCCAGGAACAGTATGAAAAGGCAAAAAGATATGACACTGAAAGATGAACTCCCCAAGTTGGTAGGTGTCCAATATGCTACTGGAAAAGAGTGGAGAAATAACTCCAGAAAGAATGAAGAGACGGACCCAAAGCAGAAACAAATCCCGGTTGTGGACGTGACTAGTGATGATGTAAATTCCGATGCTGTGAAGAACAATACTGCATAGAACCTGGAATGTTAGGTCCATGAATCAAGGTAAATTGGAAGTGCTCAAACAGGAGATGGCGACAGTGAACATCGACATTTCAGGAATCAGTGAACTAGAATGATCTGAAATGGGTGAATTTAATTCACATGGTCATTGTATACATTACTGTGGGCAAAAATCCCTTAGGAAAAATCAAAGAGGATATCAAACAAATACCTAAAGACAAATAAAACGAAAGCACAATGATCCAAAATCTACTGAGATGCAGCAAAAGCAGTTCTAAGAGAGAAGTTTATAGCAATACAATCTTACCTCTGGAAGCAAAAATCTCAAATAAACAACCTAAGCTTACACCTAAAGTGACTAGAGAAAGAACAATAAGCAAAATCTAAAGTTAGTAGACGAAAAGAAATCATACAGACCAGAGTAGATATAAGTGAAATAGAGCCAAAGAAAACAACAGTAGAGATCAACGAAACTAAATGCTGCTGCTGCTGCTGCTGCTGCTAAGTCGCTTCAGTCGTGTCCGACTCTGTGTGACCCCATAGACGGCAACGCTAGTTCTTTGAAAATAAAGTTAACCTTTAGCCAGAGTTATCGAGATAAAAGACTCAAATCAATAAAATTAGAAATGAAAAAGAAGTTACAACTAATATCACAGAAATACAAAGGATCATAGCTGTATGCCAATAAAACAAGCTGGAAAAATTCTTGAAAGTGAAAATGAAGTTGCTCAGTCATGTCCGACTCTTTGCAACTCCATGGACTGTAGCCTACCATGCTCCTCAGTCCATAAAATTCTCCAGGCAAGAGTACTGGAGTGGGTTGCCATTTCCTTCTCCAGGAGATCTTTCTGACCCAGGGATCAAACCTAGATCTCTCGCATTCCAGGCAGACGCTTTAACCTCTGAGCCACCAGGGAAGGTACAATCTTTCAAGACTGAACCAGGAAGACAAAGAAAACATGAACAGACCAATTACAAGTATCAAAATTCAAACTATGCCTTAAAAACTCCCCAAAAATAAAAGCCCAAGACCAGATGGCTTCAGAATTGAGTTCTATCAAACACTGAGAAAAAAGCTAACACCTAGCCTTCTGAAACTGTTCCCCAAAACTGCAGAGGAAGGAAAACTCCCAAACAAATTCTGTCAAAACCAGAAAAAGACATCACAAAAAAAAGAAAATTACAGGCCAATATCACTGATGAACACAGTCACAGAAATCCTGAACACTAGCAATCCGAATTCAAGGATACATTAAAGGTGCATGCATACACCATTATCCATTGGATTTATCCTAGGGATGCAAGGATTTTTCAAAATCCACAAATCAGTGTGCTACACCACATCAACAAACTGAAGAATAAAAGTCATATGATCATCCATCCAAAAAGCTTTTCAAAAGAAAAGCTTTTGACAAAATTCAACACCCATTTATAATAAAAACTCTCCAGAAAGTGGGCAGGATAATAAAGGCCTACAAACCGACTGTTTGTAGAAACAAACCTGCAGTTAACATCATACTCAGTAATGAAAAGCTAAAAGCATTTTCTCTGAGATCAAAACAAGATGAGGATGTCCACTCTCACCACATTTATTCAACATAGTTTTGGAAGTCCTAGCTATAGCAATCAATCAGAGAAGAAAACTAAGTAAAAGGAATCCAAATTGGAAAAGAAATTAAATTGTCACTGTTTGCAGATCCATGATACTATACATAGAAAATTCTAAAGACACTACCAGGAAACTATTGGAGCTCATCAATTAATTTGGTAAAGCTGCTGGTTAAAAATTAATACACAGAAATCTACTGCATTGCTATACACACACTAAAAATGAACGATCAGAAAGAGAAATTAAGAAAACAATCCCATTTACCATCACATCAAAAAGAATAAAATACCTAGGAATAAACAAACCAAGACCTGTACTCCATAAACTGTTAAGACACTCATGAAAGAAATAAAAAATGACACAAACAAATGGAAATATATATCATGTACTTGGATTGAAAGAATCAATATTGTCAAAATGACTATACTACCAAAGGCAATCTACAAACTCAATACAATCTGTATCAAATTATCAATGGCATTTTTTATAGAACTAGAACCAAAAAATCTTAAAATCTGTATTGAGACATAAAGGACCCTGAATAGCCAAAGCAATCTTGGGAAAGAAAAATGAAGCTAAAGAAATCATGCTCCCTGACTTCAGACTATACACTTCAAAGCACAGTTATCCACACAGTAGGGTACAGGCACAAAAACAGAAAGATAGGTAAATGGAATGGAATAAAAAGGCCAGAAACAAACCCATGCATCTATGATCAGTTAATCTATGACAAAGAAGGCAAACTATAAAAAGGAGAAAAAAACAGTCCCTTCAATAAATGGTGCTAGGAAAATTGGACAGCTACATGTTAAAAAAAATGAAATTAGAAAATTCTTTAAAACCATACACAAAAATAAGCTTAACATAGATTAAGACCTAAATGTGAGACCACACACTATAAAACTCTTAGAGGAAAACATCGGCAAAACACTCTCACCAAAAGAGGGGTTCAGGGTTGGGAACTCATGTACACCTGTGGTGGATTCATGTCAATGTATGGCAAAACCAATACAGTATTGTAAAAAATAATAATAATAAATAATAAATAAATAATGTTAAAAAAATAAAAGTAACAGCATAGTTTTTAAAAAATAACATTTCCTCCCCTATTTCCTCCCCTTCACCCCCTCAATTCTGTTTTGAGATAAACATGTTTTGTAGGTAAGCACACTCTTTAGAGAGAATCTGTGTACAAAAAGCATATGTGTACAAAGGTGTACTTTTTTTTTCTTTACAATATTGTATTGATTTTGCCATACATCAACATGTTTTAATTACTGCATTCTGTGCTTACTGTTCTACATCTGTATTTTTCATCTCTCAAGAAAAAGTGGATTTTGGCCCTTCATGTGATTAAACATAATAGAATGGGCACAGGTTAAAAAAAAAAAAAGCTCTTAGAGGAAAACATTGGCAAAACACTATCACCAAAAACTGCAGCAATATAGTTATGATCTCCAAGAATAATGGAAATAAAAATAAAAATGAACAAATGAGAACTAAACTAAATGTTTTTGTACAGTTAAGGAATCATAAATAAATGAAAAGAGAATCCAAAACATGGGAGAAAACAATTGAAATGGTGTGACCGACAAGGGATTAGTCTCCAAATTTTACAAACAGCTCATGTGACTTAATATCACAAAAAACAATCCACTCAAAAATGGGCAGAAGATCAAACAGGTACTTCTCCAAAGAAGATATACAGATGGCCAAGAGGCACATGAAAAGATGTTCAACATTACTAATTATTCAGTTCAGTTCAGTCACTCAGTCATATTTGACTATTTGCAATCCCATGAACTGCAGCACACCAGGCCTTCCTGTCCCTCACCAACACTCAGAGCTTACTTAAACTCATGTCCATCGAGTCAGTGATGCCATCAAACCTTCTCATCCTCTGTCATACCCTTCTCCTCCTGCCTTCAATTTCCCCCAGCATCAGGGTCTTTTCCAATGAGTCAACTCTTTGCATCAGGTAGCCAAAGTATTAGAGTTTCAGCTTCAGCATCAGCCCTTCCAGTGAATATTCAGGACTGATTTCCTTTAGGATTGACTGGTTGGATCTCTTTGCAGTCCAAGGGACTCTCAAGAGTCTCCTCCAACAGAACAGTTCAGAAGCATCAATTCTTTGGCAATCAGCTTAATTTATAGTCCACCTCTCACATCCACACATTATTACTGAAAAAACCATAGCTTTGACTAGACAGACATCTGTCAGTAAAGTAACATCTTTGTTTTTTAATATGCTGTCTCAGTTCAGTTCAGTCACTCAGTCATGTCCGACTCTTTGTGACCCCATGAACCGGAGCACATCATGCCTTCCTGTCCATCACCAATTCTCAGAACCACCCAAACCCATGAACATTGTGTTGGTGATGCCACTCAACCATCTCATCCTATGTCATCCCCTTCTTCTCCAGCCTCAATCTTTCCCAGCATCAGGGTCTTTTCAAATGAGTCAGCTCTCCGCATCAGGTGGCTGAAGTGTTGGAGTTTCAGCTTCAATATCAGTCCCTCCAATGAAAACCCAGAACCGCTCTCCTGTAGGATGGACTGGTTGGATCTCTTTGCAGTCCAAGGGACTCTCAAGAGTCTTCTGCAACACCACAGGTCAAAAGCATCAATTCTTCAGCGCTCAGCTTTCTTTATACTCCAACTCTTACATCCATACATGACTACAGGAAAAACCATAGCCTTG
>SJYX01024883.1:0-16026 GCA_006410675.1 Oreotragus oreotragus
GTATCTCTTCATGGCTGCTCCAGCAAAGCACAGCCGCTGCTCCTTACCTTGGACGAGGGGTATCTCCTTTTCACCACCCTTCCTGACCTTCAATGTGGGATAGCTCCTCTAGGCCTAACTGTGCCTGCGCAGCCACCGCTTCTTGGGTTGCTCCTCCTGGCTGCCGCCCCTGGCCTCAGGCACTGCCCAGATATTATTACTTCTTATTAAATAATCTGAAATGTGAATCAGAAAATCTCATGATAGTCTTTTAAAGGTATTTGATGATTCATGAATATACACATATATGACAAAAACACCTTTTTGATTTTAGATAACAATCGTGGTCTTATTTGTTTCTGACAAGCTAGTTTAAACGGCTGAAGGTAGAATAGGTTTTCCATATTTACATCCTCAGTAGCTTGCTCTTGTACATTCCCACCATGCTTACTGAAGTTTAATCATTTAGATAGCAGGGAAGATTGCAGCTGACAGGTAGATAGTTGTGAAAGATTGACTATCAACATCTCAAAAGACCACCAGGATAAACTATTATTCAAAACTAAGCTCATTAAACCTACTGTAGGAAAGGAGAGTAGCACTTTGCTGGTCTCAATAGCGCCTCAAAAAGAAGTCAGGAGTAGATATTGGTAGGAGTTTGAGCTCTGGGAGACCTAACGCTTTAAGACAGGTCTTTCAAGGCACATTTTCTGAGTGGGATTTGGGTAAAGTTCATGAGGTAGTATTTTTGGTTTGGTGGACACAGGGGAGTAAATCTAATAGGGAGTTTTGATGAATAGCTGTTTGATAAGTGAGGTTTTTTGGCTAAGTGACCAACTCATTGTTCCTAGAGCAGGGATTGTTTGCTCAGATGAACAAACTATTCAATCATATATATGGGCTTTAAGAAAATTCCTGGAACCAATAGTGAAGTGATTTATTGGTTTATAGCCTTATATTTTGGCCGAGAATCTTCTTGAACAAATAGGAAAGAGTCGTGTTGACACAAATGGTCAGATCACGATCTTTGTGGAATCAGGTGGTCTGATTCTCAACCTAAAAGCAGAGGATTTTGTTATAAGGACTTTGAAACCACTGGGATGGTGCATAGGTTTGGGAGAGTTCAATCAGAAGGAAAGTCAATTTTGACTGTATTTCAGGTGCATGCTAAAATTTAAAATCAGTCTAGAACTTCCTTGAATGTGAAAAGTATTTTTAACCCAAGTGCATGTATTTTACTGGCTTTTTTTTTTTTTTAATGAAATCCAGGACTTTCAGTGTCTTGTAATATTAAAAAAGGAAACTTTCCATATTCCCATTCACACGTATGACCATGTGGGAAGTTGTTAGTCACTTGGTATTCTGGCTTCTGAAGTCAATCATTTATATGATTCTGTGTGCTCATTTGCTTGTTCCTTTCCTTCTTTGTGTTGCTGCTATCCTTACTTCGCATGTATGATAGTTGAACAGCGTGACCCTTCCTTCCTTCAAGACAACAAGCTTTGATGATCCCAGGAAATCATCAGTGGGTGGCTGGCACCTCATCACAGTTTCTCCTTTTATGACTTACAGAAGTTTAATCACTATTGGCTTCTGCTCCTACATGGACTAGTTGATATAAAATATAATACTGGAGATTTGACAGAGGAGATTAAGTGTTCTTTGCTTGTGTCTTTCAATCACGTTATGGACACAAATATGCCCCAGTGTTAAGCTGAATTGAGTCATTCAAGTGTAAACAGTTTTTGAGTTAGTGAGGGCTTTTGCTGCAGATGAGGATAGGCAAATACCTTTCATTTATAAGAGTTTCAAAGTGATAGGCACATAAAACCAGAGAATACATAAAAGTAACATTTAACCAACTCTGGCAACCGCTAGATTTGGTTGGGGATCTCTTACTCTAATACATGAAATCTATATAACATCATTTAATACTTTTTCTGGTTCGGATTTGAAACTGACCACTGTCAGACTGCTTTGAGAATTATTAATACTACAGGAAGTTAGAAATTTTTCAGTTGAATGTTTTGAATGAGATGTGGCGAGAGGAATAAGTCATAACATTTTCTAGTTAGAAAGCAAGCTCCTTGTCTAGGAAGTCTCCTCACACACAAGAAAACATGCAGAAAGGGTAGTTAGTACTTGTATTCTCCAGATGTGTGACAGTAAGTACTCTATGCCTTGGAGACTTAACTGGGATTTCAAGGCTGTGCTCTGGAAGACAGATTCTGCAGCTAGGTCCAAGCTTCATTCCAGTCCTATTCATTCTCTGATTCAAAGGCATTATAGAAAGCTTCCACTTTGATTGCTCCCTCCAATAATATATTTTACTTTTCTTATGTCTCTTAGAGGAGTATATCACAATATATCTGGCTTCTATTATGGTTGTATATTGTCTTTTTCTTCTCATACAATATTAAGGGGCTTTAAGATCACAGACTTGATGTAACTTTTAATAGGTGCCAACTACAGGACAGTTCTGTAATAATTACTAGGGAAATAGAAAGACATCATGCCTGTCCTCAAATAGCCTATCTAACAATTATTTTACTCATGCATTTTACTTATTAAATCCATCACATCTTATCTGATATACACATTTCATAAACACACCTAGTCCTTAATTAGACTGACAAGTGTTGTATAAAGAAGAAGGACCTTAAGACATCATACATGAACTAGGATCACTTCTCCCAAGATGAGTTTAGGTACTAAAGTTTAGTACTCAGATTGCTTATATTCTCTGCAGCAAAAGATGGAGAAGCTCTATACAGTCAACAAAAACAAGACCAGGAGCTGACTGTGGCTCAGATCATGAACTCCTTATTACCAAATTCAGACTTAAATTGAAGAAAGTAGGGAAAACCGCTAGACCATTCAGGTATGACCTAAATCAAATCCCTTATGATTATACAGTGGAAGCGAGAAATAGATTTAAGGGCCTAGATCTGATAGACAGAGTGCCTGATGAACTATGGAATGAGGTTCGTGACACTGTACAGGAGACAGGGATCAAGACCATCCCCATGGAAAAGAAATGCAAAAAAGCAAAATGGCTGTCTGGGGAGGCCTTACAAATAGCTGTGAAAAGAAGAGANTGGACAAAGTATTGGAGTTTCAGCTTTAGCATCATTCCTTCCAAAGAAATCCCAGGGTTGATCTCCTTCAGAATGGACTGGTTGGATCTCCTTGCAGTCCAAGGGACTCTCAAGAGTCTTCTCCAACACCACAGTTCAGAAGCATCAATTCTTCAGTGCTCAGATTTCCTCACAGTCCAACTTTCACATCCATACATGATCACTGGAAAAACCATAGCCTTGACTAGATGGACCTTTGTTGGCAAAATAATGTCGCTGCTTTTCAATATGCTATCTAGGTTGGTCATAACTTTCCTTCCAAGGAGTAAGTGTCTTTTAATTTCATGGCTGCAATCACTATCTGCAGTGATTTTGAAGCCCCCCAAAATAAAGTCTGACACTATTTCCACATCTATTTGCCATGAAGTGATGGGACCAGATGCCATGATCTTAGTTTTCTGAATGTTGAGCTTTAAGCCAGCTTTTTCACTCTCCTCGTTCAAAATACAGGATACATACCACTAAATAACATTCACTAAAGGGTCACAGTCCTCAGCTGGAAAAACACCAGCCAAACCGCTTCCTGGCCAACTGTGCATCCTGGTGTAGTGCTTCAATCTGATGTGTGGTATTTGTTTTCTTAGATTATAAATTTTTGTGTTCTATTGCATGAGTGTCTTGAAAGAGACCAATGTGAGATTTTAAACCAAAAGGTGTGACTTTCTATCTCCTTATTAAAAATAATTTCCTGTAACTTCATATTCACAATTCTGGGAGCTTCTGTTCATTTCATAGGATGTTTGAATGGGGCTCTGAGAAATGCAAATACTCAGGTTTGAATGAACACAAACAAATATGCTGCTCATACTTGAGACGTGATCTTCATTTTTCTTACTCATGTTATTCTTTCTACAGTGTGATTCCATTGAAAGATTCTTGCATCGGAGCTTTGAATAATGCAGCTCTGAAGCCCGTCCAAGAAGAAGACAATGTCTACAGTACTGAAGATTAAGTCCTGGATCCAGATTCTAAAGGGTTATGCCCTTGACTGTAGAAGACAGTGACCAGATACCATGCCAGAGTCCTTTCAATCAACTGCACGATTTTTCAGTTGGCATTCCTTTGAGTCAGGGCCACTGGGTAGAATGATGCTAGCTCAACTGTGTAAAGTCAACCTTTGTCACAGAGTCCTAATTTTTTACACTAAATTGGCTCAAACTTTCTGATCATTGCAGCTGCTGCTGCTGCTGCTAAGTTGCTTCAGTTGTGTCCGACTCTGTGCAACCCCATGGACTGCAGCTCACCAGGATCCTCTGTCCATGGGATTTTCCTGGAAAGAGTACTGGAGTGGGGTGCCATTGCCAGATCATTGCAGAAGTCTCTTCAAAACATGAAACATACTTCTTAGAACTGCACATTCTCTTTAGACCTCATGAATCCTGTTTTCCATCAAGAGTTCTCATTGGGAAGATAGAAAAAAACATTTCTACCTCAGTTACCAAGGCTGTCAAGAATACCTGAATACAATTTAGAATCAGGACATCTAATCTGGGACTTAGAGGACTTAACATGCAAGCATTTCATTATTGTCCTTTTTTTTTTTTTAAATCAAGTGACTCCAAATGTGACATTGCTTAGGGTCCCCAAGGTTTCAAATCATGGTGTGCACAGGTTTTTATTTACCCGATAGGAAAACGGAGGTGAGTGTGATTTTTCCATTATAGACAAATTTGGTTTCTCAGGATTCTGGAAATACAAGGCATTAAGTGCTCTCTTTGGGAGGAGGATGGTGTTTTAGCAGTTAGAGGAAGCGATGGTGTTGAGCAGACCATGAAGACACCAGGAGAAAAAAATCAAGAGCCATGTAATTTATGGCATTTTTGCTACATCAGTGCCACAGTTCTAGGTGCTTATGTTGACAACTGGTAGGCTGTGATTTTTAGAACGAGGCAGGGCAGAAATAAATACAAGGGAAAAAGAGAGGGAAGGAGTAGCGAAAGAGGCTTTCTGTTTTAGAAAATAGAGTTTGCAAATATATAGTATTGTTTGAGAGTGTTACCAATTTCTACAAAATGCTAAATGGTCCTCAAACCACTTTGATTTTTAAAATAGTTTTGGAAGGATAAAAGATCTTTTTCATATTGAATCAATACCTGTGTTATATTTCTTTTTCACAACTCAATTAAATGTTGGTTTTCCCAGAAGAATTAGACAAAGGCTAAATGTAAGGATAATTTTAATCATTTAGAAGCATTTCTACATGAACAGTTAAAAGACTGGAGATTAATTTCTCTTTGAGTAAACCCTGAAATAACTCATGCTTGAGTAATTTGGGGGACATTCAGAGCTACTCACACCAAAGTGGTCCATGAGGGCTGGATGCTTGTTTTTGAAGGCAACGTTTTTGACACTTTTGTTAAATTATTGGCAATTAAAATAGGACCTCTGAATAAAAGTTATATGGTCAAAGAAGGTTGTTAAACATTGTTTACTAGTTTTCACCAATGGGGCCAGATTAATCTGACTTAAAAAAATTATGTTCCAACTATAATTTTTTTTTTTTTAATCCAAGACAACATGCATAAACATACAGATTTCAAATTAAAGCCCAGATTAGTAACTTGTCAGGAAAGCCCTGACAATGTTGGGCAGCATCCCTATGCTATCAGGGCCCCACTAGATGGCACCACATTCCTCAGCCCTTGCTTTGCCTGCAACCTCATGTTTGTTACCTGCTTTGTGTCTTGTAGGCCTTTGAATTTATGATTTATGCTCTATTTTCCCTTTCCTTCTGGAAGTTTTGTGATGGAACATTACAGGTTCTGGGAACCTGCTTAACTTTTTTTTTAAAATTAATTTATTAAAAAAATAAATTTAGTTATTTTAATTGTTAATTGAGCATTTTCAAAATATTGGAAACCCCTGAGCACAATGACTACTGGCATACCCAGTAGCATTCTGTGAAACAAGACATGCAGCTTAGTAGAATGCAGGTGGTACACAGAATTAGAGACTGTCCCTGAGCTCTAATTACAAGTATTATCAGGAACATTGGATGACATTAGAGTGCTGCTGCTGCTGCTCAGTCGCTTCAGTCGTGTCCGACTCTGTGCGACCCCACAGACAGCAGCCCACCATGCTCCCTCCCCGTCCCTGGGATTCTCCAGGCAAGAACACTGGAGTGGAATGCCATTTCCTTCTCCAATGCATGAAAGTGAAAAGTGAAAGTGAAGTTGCTCAGTTGTGTCCGAGTTTTCGTGACCCCATGGACATTAGAGTAGGTCATTCTTTACGCTTAATTTTAAATATATTTTTAAATGAAGTATAGTTGATTTACAATGTTGTCCAAATTATTTTTACACCTATTAGAAATATTTCCACACATACATTGGTGTAGTAGTAATTCCAGTGACATGATTTTGGGAGAAAAATAGAAGTAAAAAAAAAAAGAAAAACACTACAGAAATTCAGATTGTGTCTGTGTGTCTGTGTGTAGCTTGTAGTGATAGGAGATCTATCATCAGGGGTCAGTGTATAATTTCTGTGGTATTGCATTCAGAGGTCTCTTGCTATATGGTCCCTTATTATTTTTCTGAAAAATTTTATCTATTTTAGAAAAGTTGATAATGGGTAATTTGGCTATCATAGTGTAGAAATTTTTTTTGATAACTGAGGGGAAGAATGGGCTTTTCAGGTGGTGTTAGTGGTAGAGAATCTGCCTGCCAATGCATGAGACTCAAGAGAGACAGGTTCCATCCCTGGGTTGTGAAGATCCTCTGTAGTAGGAAATGACAACCTGCTCCAGTGTTCTTGCCTAGAAAATCCCATGGACAGAGGAGCCTGGCAGGCTACAGTCCATGGGGTTGCAAAGAGTTGAACACAACTCTGACTGAGCACACACACACAAGGGGAAGAATGGGTTAGCAGGAAGGAAGGTAAGGTATTTAGTTAATATTAAATTGTTTTCTGTGGATATGCCAGTAACACAGAATGGACTGACCTTCGTTTTTGTCTTTTGAGGTCATCGATATTACATTTTCTACAATCTGCTTATGACATTAGGATACTGGTATAATGAAAACCAAGGCTATCCTGGTGGCTCAGTAGTAAAAGAATCCATCTGCCAGTGGAAGAAACGTGTGTTTGATTCCTGAGTTGGGAAGATCCTCTGGAAAAGGAAATGGCAAACCTACTTTAGTATTCTTGCCTGGGAAATCCCAGGGACAGGAGCCTAGTGGGTTACAGTTCCTGGGGTCACAAAAGAGTCAGACACAACTTAGTGAGTAAGCAACAACAACATAATTAAAACCATATATTTGGACTTAGAAATTTTGCACATTTTTAAAAGTAGAGGAACCAATCTTTCACTGACGGCTATAAGATAATTTCGTGAGTACATGAAAGCATGAAGAACTCCCAATCATGAGTTTCATTTGTATGCACACTCATTAATTGAACACATTTTTGTTGTCATTTTCTAAAGTGACATATTTTCTTATCCTCATCATTTACTTGAGGTCAGTCATCCTCAATTTGCTGTGGGCTCTCAGGACAAGGATAAATGGGACCAGATTTGAGAGTCAAGGTGCCTGGCACTCCTCTAGGTGCTGAGGTGAAGCAGAGAACAGCCCTGAACTCCAGTTCCTGAGGAACTCTACTCAGTAGGAAGGAAACCCCGACACCATCAGTTCTGGTGCTGATGATGAGAAGCAAAACACATAGTACATTGATAGAGCAAAACTTCTGAAACATGGCATTTGGGTCCAGATAATGCTTTGTAGGAGGGAACTGTGCATTATAGGATTGTTTATCAACATCCCTGGCCTCTATTCTCTAGAGGGCACTTGTTTCCCCCCTACCCCATCCCCAAACCTAGGTAGTGACAACTGCAAAAGTCTGTAGACGTTACCAGTGTTTCCTTTAGAGGAAATATCACCCTTGGTTAAAAACTGCTGTGATAGAGGATGCCTGGAGGGCATGGGGATGTGGAGAACTGGTGTAGCTTTAGCTGGATTGGTTAGCAGCTGCCTCTGGGAAAGTGGGGAATTTGAGTTGAAACGCAAGGAATGTGTAGATGGCAGACATGTGAAAGAAATCCAGCAAGTGCAAAGGTACGGAGGTAGGAAGAAAGTAAGGTGTGTTCTAGTGTGGCTGGGGCAGAGTGACTGAGGAAGACTAAAAATAAATGAAGCCGGAGAATTTTCTTTGGAAGGACTGATGCTAAAGCTGAAACTCCAGTACTTTGGCCACCTCATGCGAAGAGTTGACTCATTGGAAAAGACTGATGCTGGGAGGGATTGGGGGCAGGAGGAGAAGGGGACGATCGAGGATGAGATTGCTGGATGGCATCACGGACTCGATGGACGTGAGTCTGAGTGAACCCCGGGAGATGGTGATGGACAGGGAGGCCTGGCGTGCTGTGATTCACGGGGTCGCAAAGAGTCGGACATGACTGAGCAACTGAACTGAACTGACTGATACATTTTTACAAATACAAATGAAATAAAACACAGAAAGTTGTTGGTATAGTATGTGGAATATAGGATGTGTTCCACAAGTGTGAAGTCTTGCTATCATTATTTAATTTAGTGGTTTATAAACTTCTATAAATATTTTTGGGTTTATGGCCATGTATATGATCCCAGTGGCAACTACTCAACTTTGACACCATGGACAAAGGCAGCCCCAAACAATGTATTAATAATGGTGTGACTGTATTCCATTAAATCTTTTTATGTGGATGCAGGTGGCAGGCTGGTTTGGGGGCACAAATCATAATTTTCTGATCTAGTTCAACTTCCCAAATTTATAGGGAAAAAATGAAAGCTACAGCAGAAAAATGAATTATCTTGCATGCCATATACATGCTTGTTTTATTAAAAGCATTACATTTGCTCCATCTTTCCAGCAATTCCGTTGAAATGCTGATAGTAAGTTTACACAAATCAGGCAGAAATTTCCTGCCAGTTCTCTTAATGGGATTCTCAATTCTTGACTTTCTGGCGATAATTGGTTCTAAAATCTAAGGTAATAACAATAACATCAGCATTTGCCTCTCATATGAAATTGACTTTTACTTCAAAACTGAAAAGACTAAGCAAAACTAGATTGTGTCAAATAGAAAGAAGTGAAATTCAGTTTTCATTGACTGTTGTCTTCATTATAGGAGAGCTCATGATTTTCCAGTTATTTCAGTTATTGTTTTGCTTCATTTTATATCCTATTTAAACATTCTGGTTTCCTTCACTTTTGATATAATCATATTTTGGGACATCATTTTTACTTTGGCCACAAGCAGTAGTGTTACAGTTAAAAAAGTTCTCATGGGAATTATAATAAGTAAGAAACTGTAATTTTCTTGCTTTGGAAGAAGTCTACTCAGTCCTGCTTCGTATCCATTTCGTCTCATATTTATGACTGAAATATCATATGCATGCTGGCAATGGCACTTCACTTTGGTTGCATTGAAAATTCCTCTTCTTTGGAATTTGAGTAGTTTGCAGTTAAAATTGCCAACTAAAATACTTTGGTTTGTCTGGTATTTTAAAAAATTTTCTTTATTTTTGATTGAAGTATAACTGATTTACAGAATTTTGTTGGTTTTTGCCAAACATCGGCATGAATCAGCCATAGGTATACATATGTCCCCTCCCTCTTGAACCTCCCCCTACCATATCCTTCCCCATCCTACCCCTCTAGGTTGTTATAGAGCCCCTGTTGGAGTTCCCTGAGTCATACAGGAAATTCCTATTAGCTATCTAATTTACATATGGTAATGTAAATTTCCATGTTATTTTCTCCATACATCTCACCCTCTCCTTCTTTCAGCCTGATGATCTTTTCCCCAGTACTTGGGCATAAAAGGAATGGTCTCAATACTGACACAGTTTGTGCATATGATTTTTATTTTTTGTCAGGGAACATTTAACAGGAGGATTACTGCATGCTGTTTTCTATTTCTCAAGGATTCTCTGTTCCTTATCAGTTCCTTTTCCAAGAACGAGTAGAGCTGCACGCAGTTCTCAGGACTGAGTTCATACAATGAGACATGTAGTGACTCTTTTCAGCGTCAGCGACCTTGTATGTATTAGACTATCCATATTGTGGCTATTGATAAAATTTCATCGTGTAATAGCTGAGTAATCATCTTACTAAAGATATATAAGCCTGCATTTCTGCTAATAATGCACCCTTGCTCCATCAGAGCTTGGGTGCCTGTGTCTTTCTTTCTCTCTCTCTCAATTTTTCCCTGAGAATATAAAACAATCTCAAGTTCCATTAAATGAAAAAGTAAAAGAACAGTGTATATGTGGGGCTAACTTTTTTAAAACAAGATGTATGTGTGTGCGTATGCACACAAGATTAAAATACTTGTAAAAATGTTTGCTTATGAGAAAGCAGACAAGAAAACAGATGATGAGTAAAACATATCTCATTACATTTTTATAATTTAAAAATTTTACTTTGTAAGTATAAATAACATATTTACATAACATAAAATTTATGTTAAAATTATGCTCATACCTCAATGCTCAAGAATCAGCTCAATCCAAATGATCAGATCAGTCTTTGGGTGTTGGATTAAGGTTTTTGAAAGTTAAATTATTCAGATGATCTAAATGACCAGTCAGTTTAGAAACCACTTAATTATCTTTCTCATTTGGCGTTTATTGCCTGGTACCAGACTGTATGTGTGAGAATGTCACTTTTATCCCCTTAGTTAGAGAAGCATATAGGAGGACTCCTTTTAGCCTCCCAACTAAAGAAGTATATAAGGTAATATTTTATATTTAATTTTATCCAGAGTTTCCAGCACACAGAGGGTATCCAATGAATATTGTTGATGACAATCATCAGTTCAGTTCAGTTCAATTCAGTCGCTCAGTCATGTCCGACTCTTTGTGACCCCATGAATCGCAGCACGCCAGGCCTCCCTATCCATCACCATCTCCCAGAGTTCACTCAGACTCACGTCCATCAAATCCGTGATGCCATCCAGCCATCTCATCCTCGGTCGTCCCCTTCTCCTCCTGCCCCCAATCCCTCCCAGCATCAGAGTCTTTTCCAATGAGTCAACTCTTCGCATGAGGTGGCCAAAGTACTGGAGTTTCAGCTTTAGCATCATTCCTTCCAAAGAAATCCCACAGAAGAATAATTCCCATTCTACTACTTTATTTCATTTCAGTGTAAAATAATTTTTAGAAATATTTTAAACATGACAGTATTATGAGAATTAAAAATCACCACTTACAATATATAAAGAGCCAAATATCAACAAATGCCTACAATAAGAAACTCTCACCAAAGGCCATTGGTATGGTTTGTCTGTTAAGGGCAAGTGGTGTGGTTCAAAACTAAGATCATAGGACTTCGGGTTGAGTCAGACTTCACATTCTACCTGAATGTGTAGAAGCAGAATTGAATACAATAGTGTGTGATTACTAGATTAAAAAAGCTCCATTTTATTTAAGATAGCGTGCAAAACCCTCTTCTCGTAAGCAAAAATACTGTCCACTTTAGGGATATATACAGCACTCCCATATTTCCCACCTTTCTCTTCCATGAGACTCTTACATTAGCATCTGTAGAGATGGCTGATGTGTTTGTTAAGGCTGTGTGCTCACCAATGGACACCTGATTCCCATCAGTTTTCCTCATTTAGATGCCACAGAGCCGTTCATTTCCATTCCAGCATCAAAGCTATCTGGAACCCTAAAACATTCTTTGATGTGCTTTCCAATTACTCAGGATCGCGATGCTCTCATACACCCTGAACATGGCCCTCTTTTCATTCCAGTGATCAACACTTTGATGGAAAGCACAGTGGGTCTCACAGGGTACAACCCAAGGAAGCCCTTTCATGCTTCCTTGGGCGTCCCTGAACTATGAGGGGGATGAAAATCTGGAACCTGGAACCCAGAGCTTTGGGATGGTCAAAGCACAGCAATCTTGTGCCGTACTTATTTCTATGACCCCTATCTCACAGAGAGGGACATTTGAAGCTCAGAGTATAGTGATTCCCTAGATGTCACATCGGAGAAGGCGATGGCACCCCACTCCAGTACTCTTGCCTTGAAAAATCCCATGGATGGAGGAGCCTGGTAAGCTGCAGTCCATGGGATCACCAGGAGTTGGACACAACTGAACGACTTCACTTTCACTTTTCACTTTCATACATTGGAGAAGGAACTGGCAACCCACTCCAGTGTCCTTGCCTGAAGAATCCTAGGGATGGAGGAGCCTGGTGGGCTGCCGTCTATGGGGTCACACAGAGTCGGACATGACTGAAGTGACTTAGCAGCAGCAGCAGCAGCAGATGTCACATACCATAGGAGGTAATGGGACCTGGATCAGAGCCCAAGTCCTTCTGTAATCAGGAATGACTGAGTGGTTCAATACCTCAGGGGCACTGTTCAGATCAAAGCAGCATCTCTGGCAGTCATTGCCAGGGACCCTCCCTGACTTTTGTAGCAAAGGGAAAAAGGTGGTGCTGCAGAGAAGAAGACAGTTACAAGGACGAGGAGTGAAGGAGTGGGACAGCAGCCTAGATGATTTTTATAAGCATGATGCATCCCCATGGAGTAAGGGAGCCTTTTTTACAGTAAGACACATGACAGTCAGCTTTCTTTATGTCTCATGCTTTTTGGAAAGAGAGATCAGGATGGTCCAGATATATTCTATCATGAAATACATAAAAGAGCAAAAATCTTTGGCTACTGTGGTTTTGAAACCACCAGGTAACATCAATGAATACACAGATCTAAACTGTACTGAATACTGCAGTGTGTCAACATTTCCCCTTTACAGTGGACCTTTTCCTTTTAACGTTTCTGTGCATCCATCTGACATCATTTTCCTTGAGCCCAAGAAATTCTTTTTATTGTTACTTTTGGTTCAGACACTCAGGTGACAATTTCTCTGTGATTTTGTTTGTCTGAAAATGTTTAGTCAAACTTCATGTTTTGATAGATACTTTTGTAAGATATAAGATTCTAATATGACAATATTTTTCTTTCAACACTTAAGCAATGCTATTGTCTTGTCAGTTGGCTTTTCTAGTTTCGATTAAGAAATACCAATCTTCTTTCTCCTTTGAAGATGATTTATCTCTATTACCTTTGTTCATTTAAGATGAAAAATCTTTGATTTTTAGCAGTTTGAAAATGCATCCAGTTGTTATTTTGTAAATTAAAATTTATTATTTTTAGAATTTATCCTGCTCAGGGTTTTCTGGGGTTTTGAATCTATGAAATAGTGTCTTTCATCAGTTCTGGAAAATTCTTAGGCATTAAACATGGAAAAGTACTTCTAGCATGTTCTGTGTTTCATTTTGTTCTGAGAATCCAACTCCAATTGTGTTACAATGTTTTACATTTTCCCTTAAGTTCTGTTGTTTCTTAAATTCTTTCCATGGATTAGTCCTTCTTATGAGAAGACACGGAGAAGGCAATGGCACCTCACTCCAGTACTCTTGCCTGGAAAATCCCTTGGATGGAGGAGCCTGGTAGGCTGTAGTTCATGGGGTTGCTAAGAGTTGGACAGGACTGAGCGACTTCACTTTCACTTTTCACTTTCATACATTGGAGAAGGAAATGGCAACCCACTCCAGTGTTCTTGCCTGGAGAATCCCAGGGACAGTGGGCTGCCGTCTCTGGGGTCGCACAGAGTCGGACACAACTGAAGCGACTTAGCAGCAGCAGCAGCAGCAGCAGCATGAGAAGGCAACCTGGAGCATGAGGCTTTTCCTTATGAGAAAGTTAGTTATCAATCTACTCATTAGAAAAGCTGAGCTTCCAGGAGCATTAACTTTATTTCTATTTTTCCCACAAATTCTTTGTGTTAGATGACAAAAACCATGGAAGATTTTTCAAAAGCAGATTAAATTACATTGGCTTTGGGGAGAATGTTTTGAAAATTGAGGATTCATCCAGGAAAAGCAGTACTAGAATACCTATTATTTCATAAATGTAGAACAGATTAAAAGAGAGGACTTTATACTAAAGAAATAGTATAAAAGTTCCCATGATTAAAGAACATGGGTCTTAATAGTGAAAGAAGGTAGTAAGTCACTGCCACAATGGATGAAAAAGACTTGCACTTAGGCAAATCATTTTGAAATGTCAGAATCCCAATACTATGAAGATAACAGCTCCCAAAGAGGCCAGGATTGAGGATAAGAATGGCACTGGAATTCTCATGATTTTCTTTCTTGGAAAAGAAAAGGCAGTTGATAAATGACTTTTTTTTTTTTTTTAAAGAAAACACCAGTACCTAGTTTCACATACTAGTGAGTTGTTTTACTTTCAAGTCATTTGGCTGGTGTCTGGAAATCCCATTTTCAAATGACAGTAGTTGAAAGAGATTGATAGATCAGGCACAAAAATAGTTTGAAGCAATGTCACAAAATAGTGAAACAAATTCACATAATCAGGTGTCACATTTCAGAGAAACCATCAATACTGTCTAGGATATACATAAGTAAAAACACTCTTGTGCAATATCTTAAGTCATTTGGCTGGTGTCTGGAAATCCCATTTTCAAATGACAGTAGTTGAAAGAGATTGATAGATCAGGCACAAAAATAGTTTGAAGTAATGTCACAAAATAGTGAAACAAATTCACATAATCAGGTGTCACATTTCAGAGAAACCATCAATACTGTCTAGGATATACATAAGTAAAAACACTCTTGTGCAATATCTCACCAACAGACGTAGAGTTGTTAATGATACTAAGTGTGGAGGATCCTTCCAACTTCAGCTCTTTGCCTTAGAGTTTTTTTCTTAAACAACTTTTATATCCCAAAAGTAGAATAAACACAATAAGAGTGTGATACTCATGGATATTCGAAACATCCAAAATAATTCTTTATAGTGCTTATAAAACATTTTACATAATAAATATATGACTATATATTTTATTATGTATTATACTACTTAGTAGTTTTCCTTCAGCACAAAATGTTACTCTACCTTTTTATATTTTGCTATCAGTTTTGAATTGGCTGNATTCGAAACATCCAAAATAATTCTTTATAGTGCTTATAAAACATTTTACATAATAAATATATGACTATATATTTTATTATGTATTATACTACTTAGTAGTTTTCCTTCAACACAAAATGTTACTCTACCTTTTTATATTTTGCTATCAGTTTTGAATTGGCTGCAAGTTTCTAAAAGTATTACTTTTCTGTAAAACTTTCTTTTTTTGTTATTTTTCATCTGGACAAATAATCTTCATGCATACTGCGTTAGGTAGCAAAGTTCAATTTCTCATTCATTCTTATTCACCAGAATTATAAGCTCATAATTGCATCATGGCCCAGATTTTCCTCATTCAAAGTGAAAATGATTGAGTCACATATTACCCTGATATATGGAGTCATATATAGAACTCTCCAAATAATAGCCTTATTTTCATTGTAACATTTGAATTTTTAATCACACTGAGTGCAGTGAGGGGTAAACATTACTTTATTCAGTGTTTCCTATTAGGCCTAAGTTGAAATTAATATGTTTTCATTAAAAAATAATATATATTAAGTATATTTTGCATACCATAAATTGAACTGATTCAGAGGTTTAATATGTGCATATTCATGAAGTTACTTCTAACTTAAGATATAACATTTTCATCAACCCAAAGTTTTCCTGTGTACTTTGAAAACTATACCTACACCCACCTGCTTCTAGCTCCAAGCAAACCCTGATAGGTTTTCTGTCACTATGGCTTGTTTCTCTTGTTTTAGAACTTCAAACAAATAGTCATACAGTATGAACTCTATTTTGTCTGTTTGTTTTTTTTCATTCAACATAATGGTTTTTTTTCTTTTTGACTTTTTACCTCTATTATTTATTTGTCTCCACAAATAGTGGTGTTCCCTACTTTTTTTTTTTTTTTGTATTTATTTATATTTTTACACGAACTCCCAAACATGAACCCCCCTCCCACCTCCCACCCCACA
>SJYX01024883.1:16313-34333 GCA_006410675.1 Oreotragus oreotragus
TACACGAACTCCCAAACATGAACCCCCCTCCCACCTCCCACCCCACATCTTCCCTCCAGATCATCCCCATACACCAGCCCCAAGCATCCTGCATCCTGCATTGAACATAGACTGGCAATTCATTTCTTACATGATAGTATACATATTTCAATGCTATTCTCCCAAATCATCCCTCCCTCTCCCTCTCCCTCTCCTTCTCCCTCAGAGTCCATAAGTCCGCTCTACACATCTGTATCTCTTTTGCTGTCTTGCATACAGGGTCCTCATTACCATCTTTCTAAATTCCATATATATGTGTTAGTATACTGTATTGGTGTTTTTCTTTCTGGCTTACTTCACTCTGTATAATTGGTTCCAGTTTCATCCATCTTATTAGAACTGATTCAAATGTATTCTTTTTATATTTGTTTTACTGTATGCACTCTTGCCTGGAAAGTCTCATGGATGGAGGAGGCTGGTGGGCTGCAGTCCATGGGGTCGCTAAGAGTCGGGCACTACTGAGTGACTTCACTTTCACTTTTCACTTTCATGCATTGGAGAAGGAAATGGCAACCCACTCCAGTGTTCTTGCCTGGAGAATCCCAGGGACGGGGGAGCCTGGTGGGCTACCGTCTATGGGGTCACACAGAGTCGGACACGACTGAAGCAACTTAGCAGCAGCAGCAGGAGCATGCAACTGTAGGGTTTCCCTGGTGCCTCAGATGGTAAAGAGTCTGCCTGAAATGCAGAAGACCTGGGTTCTATCCCTGGGTTGGGAAGATCCCCTGTAGAAGGAAATGGCAACCCACTCCAGTATTCTTGCCTGGCCAATCCCGTGGATAGAGGAGCCTGTCAGGCTACAGTCCATGGGGTTGTAGAGTCAGACATGACCGAGAGACTTCAGTTTCACTTTCTGTTTTCATGCAATTGTAGTTAAAATTTCTATGGACACTTTTGTTCAAGTCTTTACGTGAACACATTTTCACATACACAAATATTAAAAGATTTAGCAGGTTTTTCATAAAATTAAACATGTCAATGCTCACTAAGCACATGAAGCGACGCTCAACATCATTAGTAATCAAAGAAATGCTAATTTAAACTTTTATGAAATGTTACTAGATATCCACTAGAATGGATAGAAGTAAAAAAAATACCAGCTGTCATTAAATATTTGCTAGTATGGGAAGCAAGCAGAAATCTAATACTCAATTCATTGTAATATATGAGATTATACCTTAATTGAAATTAGAGTTAATAAATGGGCAATGTAAAAACAATATGATTTTTTTTTTCACATGGGGTTTCTAGAATCAATAAGTTTGAATGCTAGAAGAAGTTGCAAATATTGAGAATGATACTGGTGATAGTAACTGGTGGCTGAATTGAAATGATGGAAAAGATAACTGTAAATGAGAAAGTTAAGAAAAAGAGAGATCAGAATCATGAGTGGATTATCCGAGAGTATCTAAAGTGTTTTCAGGGATACACCTGATCAGATAAGAGGTGAAGACAGATATTATGAGCACCTTAGCATTTTAATGGTAATGAGAGGAATGGCAGGGAGAGGTTAGGAAGTGACATCTACAAAAAAAGGGAAGGGATAGTAGTTATTAGTCACGATGATTAAAACTTCAAAACCTATGTTCTAAGATTTTTGTGTCTGTGTGTGGGTTGGGGGAAGGATAAAAATTAGCTTGGGAGTGAAAATAGTATGAGGAATACTCTGCCTATTTCTTAGCCTTGAGGTGTTTGGAGTGCAGGAGAAAATAGTGACTTTCTACTTGAGAGGGCTTAGGGCAAGTGGTATCCTTGTGGAAAGATCACATTCAATTAAATGGGGAGAGAAAGGTTAACAGAAACATCAATGAACAAATTAAGGATATAAAGGTTTTCCTTTTTTTTTTTTTTAATAAGGCAGTCCGTATATTTTGGAAGCTAGAGTGGAAGGATGTGGGAAAGATTAGGTTAGTGAAATGTGCAGACGGATGTGGGAATAAGGGTGAAGGTGATGATAGAGAGCTGGACAAGGTGCTGAGGCTTGCTATAGTCACAGAAATAAACAGAGTTGGTAGATGTCAGATAGTAAGTTCTTTTTTTTCAGCTGAGAGAAAGAAGTAAAGATCTGCTTCTGGGAGCCCTTATATAAGTGCTCTATTTTTTCCCAAATGGGACAATACCAAATTGCCTCAGAAAATGACCAATTGAAGCGTTCAATATTCTATCTCACGAAGATGTTTTAGGGTCCTAATAATGTTATCAGAATTTTTTGATATGGTACACCAGCTGCAAGACATAAACTAAGCTATTGGTTCTGGGAAATAAATAACATTATCTTATATTAAAAAATTTATTAGAGCTCAGATTTCAGAATGGATGTAATATGGAGAAGACATTCAGAAAGTGGCAGTGTTGCTCATATTGTTTAGCAAGAAAGGGTTAACATATTTTATTTGTTTTCATGATATTATATCAGAGCATCTATCCTTTGAGAAAAAGATTTTAACTTAGGAGATGAAGGATATAAGTAAAACTCATAATTTTTAAGATTTTCACTGCTGTTTTAAAACTGACTTTCTAATAATATTCTTGATAAATTTCTCTGTACTTAGCATATGGATCTCATGAGTAGGCACTGATATTGATGAAGGAAAAGCATAGGTAAACTTTGCTTTCCTTAATCACAGGTGGAAATTTGTGAAATGAAAAATACTCTGTAACCATGACCTTTCTACATCATGAATACAGACATTTGCTATAATCTTTCTTTATTCACTGTTTGGCTGTTCTGGTTAATATGTCAGCTTATGTGTCTCTGTTGAGCTTGGTTGGGAAATAAGCACTGGGGTCAGCCTGTTCTCCTACACCAAACAATGGTCTCTCGAAAGAAAAGGTGTTTGTAGATAACATTTCTTGGAAGGAGCCTATGAGCTACTTTCTATGTTAGCAACTATAATCCTCACAATTCTCTAAGGGAGATACTACTATTGCCAACATTACAGTTAAAGAAATTGAGGTTCAGAAAGGTTAAGTGAATTGCACAAGGGTGTACAACTCATAATGGTGGAGTCGGAACTTGAAAAGAAAAGGCAATATTTCATCCCTGTATTTTGGGGCTCCCAGAAAACGTTTTGAGTACATAAGATCTGGATTCTCACAGCAGAGACACTAGGAAACAGAGTCTGTTAGTGGGAGATGTTCCCCAGTGTCTATCTAGGCCACATGGAGTCTAAATTCCTTCACACAATTGACAGACCAATATAAAACCATTTGTCTCATCAAATTCCCAGGGGAACTTGCAAATGCCCTCTATGCATTAAAGGATTGCTCTAAGGTTCAAGGAAGGTTGTTTAATATTAAAATGCTTTGAAGGGATAGGGCCACATAGATATGAGTACCCTTGGTGGTGGTGGATTTATCATTGCTGGATTTTTCAGAGAAGAGTTGAGTGAGCAAGGTGTTGTATATTCTTGTATGATTTGGTATGTTTATGAAAAGAAAGTACTGTTTGGGATTTCATTGGGTTCACTATGCATGCATGTGTGAGAGAATCTTAAAAGCCAGATCAGCACCTTATTAGTTATTGGTTGTCCATTGCAGAGACTTGGGTCAGCAGGCACCTCAGCCAAGGTGCTGTTCTCTGAGGCATCTAGCATCAGGAATAAGGCACAGATACAAAGATTAATTGCTTTTGGATAACTAATTGGACATTTCTGAAAGAAAGGCCACATAGAGTTGTTCTACATTTCAGTTGATTATAAGAACAAGAATAGCAAATATTTATCATATTCTTAATGTGTGACAGTGGGTATGCTATTTTAATACAATTATTCTCATATCTCCTAAAATCACTCTATGTGGCAGGTATATTATCACTATCTTTTTTGCTGAAAGGAAGATGAATGTAATGCTATGTCCCTCCCAAGTTTGTATGTTAATACCTTTACCCCAAATGTAATATTATTAGATGTGGAGCCCTTGGAAGGTCATTAGGTCACGAGGGAGAAGCCCTATTAGCACTCTCACAGAAAAGATCCTAGAGCACTCCCTGCCTGTTTTCACTATACAAGGACTCAGTGAGACGATAGCAACCTATGACCAAGAAGCAGGCGCTTACCTGACATTGAATCTGTCAGCACCCTGATCCTCCACCTTCCAACCACCAGAGCTGTGAATGTTTGTTCTATGAGCCACTCAGTCTATCATGTTTTTGTCATAGCACCCCAGACTAAAGCACGAGAACAAAACTTAAAAATATTAGATAACTTGCCTGAAACCTCACTGTTAATGAGAGACAAAACTCAAACTGAGGTCTTCCTAACACCCAAAGGCTTAATCCTTAGAGGATATTTACTAGTGACAGTTATCAAAAATTAAATTAGACAAATCCATTCAGAATTCACTATGTGACAGGTATTCTCCTAGCAAGGAGAATTTATCTATAATGTTTCCAAAAACTAGTTATAATAGAGACAATTATAATAGAAGAGTAATAAGTGTTATGTTAGAAATAAGATAGAAGCATCTGTATTGGTCAGCGTTCAACCAGAGAAATGTTAAGTTTCATTAATTCACTGATTATTACATTCATCGGTACAGTCATTATTTCACCAGTGTATGTATGAATGTATGTATTGCAAGGAACAGACATACACGGTTGTCAAGGCCAGTCAGAAATCTGCAGAGCTGGCCATTATAAGAGCTGGTTGGACCTTTCAGGCAAAGGCTGACACTGCTGTTCAAAAGTGGAATTTACTGTTTCACAGGGAAGCCCCGGATCTGCTGTACATTCCTTTCAACTGATTGAAGTAGGCCCTCCCAGATTATTTCAGAAACTCTTCCTTGCTTAAGGTCAACTGATTATGAACTTTAATCATATATCAACAAAATACCTTCACAGTAGCACCTAAAATACTGTTTGATCAAAGAGCTGAGGACTGTTCAGTTCAGTTCAGTTCAGTCGGTCAGTCGTGTCCGACTCTTTGTGACCCAATGAATTGCAGCACGCCAGGCCTCCCTGTCCATCACCATCTCCCGGAGTTCACTCAGACTCACACCCATCGAGTCCGTGATGCCATCCAGCCATCTTATCCTCAGTGGTCCCCTTCTCCTCCTGCCCCCAATCCCTCCCAGCATCAGAGTCTTTTCGAATGAGTCAACTCTTCACATGAGGTGGCCAAAGTACTGGAGTTTCAGCTTTAGCATCATTCCTTCCAAAGAAATCCCAGGGTTGATCTCCTTCAGAATGGACTGGTTGGATCTCCTTGAAGTCCAAGGGACTCTCAAGAGTCTTCTCCAACACCACAGTTCAAAAGCATCGATTCCTCGGCGCTCAGCTTTCTTCACAGTCCAACTNGTGGTCATGTATGGATGTGAAAGTTGGACTGTGAAGAAAGCTGAGCGCCGAAGAATCGATGCTTTTGAACTGTGGTGTTGGAGAAGACTCTTGAGAGTCCCTTGGACTGCAAGGAAATCCAACCAGTCCATTCTGAAGGAGATCAACCCTGGGATTTCTTTGGAAGGAATGATGCTAAAGCTGAAACTCCAGTACTTTGGCCATCTCATGCAAAGAGTTGACTCATTGGAAAAGACTCTGATGCTGGGAGGGATTGGGGGCAGGAGGAGAAGGGGACGACCGAGGATGAGATGGCTGGATGGCATCATGGACTCGATGGACGTGAGTCTGAGTGAACTCCGGGAGATGGTGATGGACAGGGAGGCCTGGCGTGCTGCGATTCATGGGGTCGCAAAGAGTCGGACACGACTGAGCGACTGAACTGAGCTGAACTGACCCGGGGAGTTCATCTTTCAGTGTCCTATCCTTTTGCCATTTCATACGGTCATGGTGTTCTCAAGGCAAGAATGCTGAAGTGGTTTGTCATTCCTTTCTCCTGTGGAGTGTAGATTTTGTCAGAAATCTCCACCATGACCCGATCGTCTTGGGTGGCACTCCATGGCATGGCTCATAGTTTCATTGAGTTAGACAAGGCTGTGGTCCATGTGATCAGATGGTTAGTTTTCTGTGATTGTGATTTTCAGTCTGTCTGCCCTCTGATGGAGAAGGATAAGAGGCTTATGGAAGCTTCCTGCTGGGAGAAACTGACTGAGGGGAAAACTGAGTCTTGTTCTGATGGGTGGGGCCATGCTGGGTTACTCTTTAATCCAATTTTCTGTTGATGAGTGGGGCTGTGTTCCCTCCCTGTTATTTGACCTGAGCCCAAACTATGGTGGAGATAATGAAGATAATGGCCACCTCCTTCAAAAAATCCATACATGCACTGCTACACTCAGTTGATACAAATCCCCATCCAGATATCCAAAGTTCCATCCAAGATATCATCAAGTTCATAGTCCAGGATATCTTGACAATGGGAAAGTGAAAGTGAAGTCGTTCAGCCATATCATGAAGTCTTGTCTGACTCTTTGGGACCCCACGGACCATAGCCTACCAGGCTTCTCTGTCCATGGGATTTTCCAAGCAGGAGTACTGAAGTGGGTTGCCATTTCCTTCTCCAGGGGACCTTCCCAACCAAGGGATCGAACCCAGGTCTTCTGCATTGCAGGCAGACACTTTACCCCCCTGAGCCACCAGCAATGGGAAGTTCTCTCCATTATGTGCCTCCTTTTTGTCTGATCACCTAGAGTCTAGGAAAAGTTCTATTCCTACCCACAGTGATAGATTTGGAACAGAAAAGGAAGATAGAGGGAACACAGCATGATCATCATTTTCCAGAAGTAATCAAGTCCTTTTGGTTGGGGATTCTGAAGATACCTGTCCTGGTGATGAACCAAGTCCCTGATTTGGCTCCAAGAAGAACTCCCTAGTGTCTAAGACTTCTAGTTCAGGGAGGTGCGATTTCTTGCCCACCAACCCCTGCAGCCACATCTGAAAGTCATGGAAGAATAGGCATTTCTTGGGGACCATGCAATCTATTTGTGCAGCCAGATTCCTGTTAGAGCATGTTTACAAGTCTGGAGGTTGCTTAGAGAGGCAGGTACTACATATCAATCATACTCACACTTCCAATTCCAATTAAATACCACAAGATTCTTCATCTCCGTGACCCACTCTATGTTTGTACCACCTTAATCATTCAGTAAGAGCCTGATTCCCAGCAGTATCAATATCAGCCTGTTTATCTATCTATCTGTCCTCATTTGCTCAGTTCTAAAGTATGCACAAATAATTTCAGAATGACTACCTCACTACCTCTACTACTATTAAGTAATGTTTAATATTTCTTTATAGTCCTTTTTATCCTTGGAATATATACCACTAAGGGTATATGTCAAAGCACTATATTCAAAAGTGCTTGGATTCATTATTTCTGTTATGTGTGGTTATCATTTTGACACATGCTGAGGTCCATTTGTTTCTGTTTGTATTTGATTTCAGGGTTTCCCCATGCTTTCTGATTTACCAATTATTTTGGCCAATAGAAATACCAGTGAAGACACATCCCTCAGAAAAGGAGATTATAAGGAAAGGGTTGATTTCCTTACTGTTTAATAGCATATTTCTATACCCTTTCCCAAATAAGCAAAAGACACAAACAGAGATTTATGGATTAATAGCACCTACTTCATTGCACTATTCTGAGAAAATAAGGTCCTAGATTATCACAGTGGTTGGCCACACAGTAAGTCCTAAATAAATGCTAATATAATAATGCTCTTTGTTCTCAGAACTAATCTTAATAAAGGGATATATCATTTTTCACATTTCAGATTAGACAAATTTTTAAACTATTTTTCATTATAACGATAATATGCAATATTGGTGACAGTATTATTAAGAAAATAACTATCCTCATATGCTTTTATGGAGGAGTCAATTATTATCTTTTGGTAGACAACTTATCAAAAACCTTAGTTGTATAAAGTCATACTCAACCATTGCATTTTAAGGCAATTACCATAAAGTAAAAGTGAAAGTCGCTCAGTCATGTCCAACTCTTTGCAATCCCATGGACTGTACAGTGCATGGAATTCTCAAGGCCAGAACACTGGAGTGGGTAGCCGTTCCCTTCTCCAGGGGATCTTCCCAACGCAGGGATTGAACCCAGGTCTCCTGCACTGCAGATGGAGTCTTTACCAGCTGAGCCACAAGGGAAGCCCAATTACCATAAGAGTATAATCAGATAAATGTGACCAGATGTATGTACAAGGGTGCTTGCAGACCAAGAAACTAAAAAGAGCCAGAAATAAACTACATGTCTATCTATAAAGAACTGGCTGGGTGAATTATGATGCATCCAGCCTGTTTTAGTTTTCTTTAGACCCATTGAATAATTCAACTGTTTTAAGGTCTTTCTACCATCAACATTTAAGAAGGGAAAGAATCTAATTTTCTTCTTTTTAAAACAAAATAAAAGCTACAAGCCATTTCCAGTAACATTCCCCACCCCTCCAAATGCTCTCACTCTTGTCTCAGAAAAAGACTTTCATGGATTCAGATGTGTTTTTCGCCTCTTGGGTCATAGGTCACCTACATAAGTCCACAAGCTTTTCAACTAAGAATGATCTAGAAGGAAAAGTTTGCTCAGAATTTCATCCAAGTAAGATAAAAGTAATATTGACTGCAACAGCCCCAGGGTATCCAGAGCTTGCATCATTTATAGTGTCTCCCCAGGTTTCTGGCCACCAAAATTGATAAGCTTTTTATCCTCGTTCAAAGCTATTATATCAGAAGAAGTAGGGGCATTATCTCTCTTTCATATATATTTCATTTTAAGACTCAGGAAGAGAGGAGTTGTTCAAAGTAACATTGGCTCAACTGTTTCTCTAACAGAGGGAGACAAGTCTAATAAATTAGAATATTCTTCTGCCAGGTTTCTGATGACCTGAATCACAAAACTATCTTTTAATTCATGAAAATTCTCATTATCTTAACTCTGAATATGTATATGGCTTTGGTTGCTTTATTTATTTATTTATTTTTTACAGTAAGAGAAGAAAGCATCTATAAGGAAAATTTCCCAGACTCTTGTTCACTATCATCATCTCAGCTGTCACATTAGACCCCCACAATCAGAACGTGAAATATATTACTACAGCATACTATAGAATCCTTTGCTGCTGCTGCTACTGCTGCTAAGTTGCTTCAGTTGTGTTCGACTCTGTGTGACCCCATAGACGGCAGACCACCAGGCTCTGCCATCCCTGGGATTCTCCAGGTAAGAACACTGGAGTGGGTTGCCATTTCCTTCTCTAATGCATGAAAGTGAAAAGTGAAAGTTAAGTCGCTCAGTCGTGTCCGACCCTCAGCCACCCCATGGACTGCAGCCTTCCAGGCCCTTCTGCCCATGGGATTTTCCAGGCAAGAGTACTGGAGTGGGGTGCATTGCCTTCTCTGTAGAATCCTCTACAGCCTTTAAAAAACATGATCTGGATCTATGTGTATTGATGTAAAAATCTACACCAGATAAAATTTTAAGTTAAACAACTTGTAAGCAACCATAATATGGTGTTACCCTGTTTCTTATGGAGAATCTAGAAGGATATATGATAAAATACTAACTATCTGGAATAGTCCTTAAGCTAATTATTTTTATTGCAATTTATAGTCTCTGTATTTTTAATCTTATTGTTTTTATTTTTATAATTATTGAGGGTTTTTTCCTAATCGTAATCATTCTTGACTTTTATTACACCATTCCATCTCATTTTATAGCATTTTATCTCAGCATCTTCTTTGTATGTGTACTTAGCAAATTTCATCCCCTTATTTGTAAAAATTGACAACTGTTAGGTCACATTTTGCCAATTTGGAGGTACAAAATAGGTTCACATTTCCTTCTAAGGTTTCAGCTAAACGATTTGAGTCTGGATCTTCCCTTGGCAGAGAGACCCTTTGATGACATCGTATGTACCTGGGATCCTCTTTCTGGTCTAAGGCATCAGACCAGAGCTGGAAACTATGCTATGGGGCAAGACGGGTTCCTGTCTTCACTCCACGAGACCCAACACAACAGTTTTCCTTGGCAAACATTTCGTACTACCCCTTTCTCTCCATGTGATGATTTATCTATTTCTTAGGATGTATTCCCATATAGTAATCTGCAGAGCAAGTCTATTTGTAAAACAATTTGACAGTCTTTCTTGTAGGAACAGATCAAAGGGGGATGTAGCTTTTTATCACCCAATAAACAGAGATGTTTCTCTGGTTTTGACTTTAAAAAAAATATGTGGCCTAAAGTTTGCCCTAGGATAATCCATTAATAGCTAGAAATCTGTTCTTCAAGTGTCTTTTTCAATCCCAAATGCACTCCCTTTAAATCTGAGAATACAAAACATACAAATTGATATTTTCTTTCATTAAGATAAGACCTTCCTCAAAAGCAATAATCCCTGAGTTATAATCAACAGGTCAAAAAATTGGACTCCAGTATAAATCTAATGGCACACTTATCCATAAGGATTGCCTCAGACTCTATATTTTAGCTGATTTCACATGAAGCATCTTTTTTTTTTTAAGTGAAACATCTTTGGAGGTGGCATTCAAGCCACCTTGTTTAGAAGTGCCAGTGTTTAGAAGTGATCTGGAGTTAACAAGACCTCCCTGTGGATTTTCTGCACGTGGCAGAGAAGGTTCCCCTACCTGCTTTTGCAAATAGCTTCACCGCCTACATCACTCAGATCTTCTCAGTTTTGTGTCCCTTGGTTATACACTCTACTAAATTTGGCTCATCTCCATGGGCCTTAAAAAATATAGTATTAACTCCCTTTCTGAAAATGCATTTTATGGTAGTTTACTTTAACTGCATAGATTTTTTTGTTCTTTTAGTACAATACTCTCTACAAACTTTGTTTTAATTTTTAAACCTAATTTTATTTATTTAGTTCTTTGTTGTTTGCTGTGCTGGATCTTCAGTGCTACATACGGTCTTTCTCTAGTTGAGAAATTATTCACATGGTACATACAGGTATGAAAGTGAAGTCACTCAGTCATGTCCAACTCTTTGCGACCCCATGGACTGTAGCCTACCAGGATCCTCCATCCATGGGATTTTCCAGCAAGAGTACTGGAGTGGGTTGCCATTTCCTTTTCCAACATATAGGTATAAGCCAATTCAATTACACTTTAGAACTTAGGGTCAAACCACAGGATATGGAGGCTAGTGTACAACCATGTAGATTATCTCATACAAACTGTAATGCTTTGATATTTTTTTCTTGGCTTCTTCAACTGAAAATTCCAACTGACCCATTTAAAACATGCAAAGTGTTTTAATGGTAAAGCATACAGAAATGTATGGAGGTGGTTACACAAAGCCAGAGACAATATAGCCTGCTCTCAAACAAATGTACAGCTTCCCAGATTCCCACAAGGATTAGCATCAGCACTGAGAGAGGATTCCACCAGGCCTCGGAAATTTCTCTTCATCCCTCTGCTCACCCCTACTCCCACCATTCTGTACCTGCTTCCAACTGCTCTGAACACAACCTGTTCACCAAGAGCAAGTAACAGATGCAAACAAAACAGCATGTTTTTCAGTGTTCACTGTGAGATGAGGAAATAAGAGGTCAGTTTCCCAGGCACAGCTTTCCTTCACAGGCCCCAACTTCCGGCCCATCAGATTAGTCCTGCAACATGATTAGGCAGATGGGATAAAATAAATGGCTTTTAAGATTTAAAAAATGGTAACCAGGAGGTGCAGAAGGAGACAGATGCTCTCACCTGACTTGTTTTTAGGATAGTGAAACTTGTTGTATAGATTCCATAAATTAATGTCTTGCCAACTGGTTTGGAGATGATCATTATTTTATTTTATTATTTATTTAATTTTGGCATGTCTTCTAGCCCTGCCTGTAGTATATAATGAACAATGGAATCTGGTTCAGAGTCTGCCCTGTGCCTGTTTTACAACCTGTTCATAAAAACAAGACTTCATAAAAAGAGACCACAAATGATAGAGGAAGAATAATTTAATGGTTTTATAAATGTATACAGTTTACTTTTGACCAATTGCTTAGAAGCAAGATGGGAGAGAGGATCAAGAGGGAGGGGCTACAGGTATACTATGGCTGATTCATGTTGCGGTTTGACAGAAAACAACAAAATTCTGTAAAGCAATTATCCTTCAATTAAAAAAAAATAAAATTTTTTAAAGGAAAAAAGATTTGAAATTGGGGGGTGGAGAATCACAGATTTTCTCATATTGGTCACAAATAGTGATTTGAAGGAAAGATTAAAATAAAATATAATTTCTTAATTTAGTATGAACTATGGTGACACTTGGCCTTAATAACCAGGTGAGCATCCGCCTTGGCCCACAAAAATACAATACAGGAATGCAAGATTTATTAGCAGTGTCAGGTAGGGACGAACTTCAAATGACCAAACAAGTCCCTGGAGAAAACTTTGTCACACACAAGCATTTTATTGTTTGCTCAGATGGTTATTTTATGAGCTGCTGTGAACATGTATTGAGCAGCATATAGAAATAAATGGTTTATATTATGTTTTGGAGACAGTAAGTTCTGCTGTTAACCAGACTGTCTTGGAAGTTGCCTTATTTGTGGGATGTTAGCAGTCCCCAAATAGTTGAAAACCACTAAACCACTGCTTCATAGTAGTAAATAATTACGACAATGCAAAATTTTCTCCTGCCTCTTTTCCCCCAAGAAAATGACGTGTTTGTTTTCTCTTTGCGGGTCTGTGAATTCACAAAACTTAAATCACCTCTGTACTCTGTGACTCATACTGTTTTCAGTTAATATCATCTGGCCTTGTTCTAGTTTTTATTAGTGTCTAGTTCAGTCTTTGGAAATTAGTTCTCAGTCATTAACAGAGCAAAATGAAATGATGGCTTTTGGCTGAAAAAAGAGGAGCATCTGTGGGGAATCCACTAAGATTCTGACACAGTCATGCCATCCAACAGAGACAGAAGCGTGACAAGATCTCCCAAGAAATTATTTTGCTGGGACAGGGGTGGCATATTCCAGAAGGGCTGGCCTTTCTTGGACTCCACTGCATCAACTCTATCATTCATTCTGTTTAAACAGAAACCAGTAATACCTCCATTTCTGTCTCTATCAAGGAATGAAATCGTATATATCCTTAAAGATTTATATTAATAAATATATTAAGATTTATATCAACTAATCTAACTTAATTAGATGTGTGTTAAATCAATTAAAATAGATTATATTAAATAGATTATATATAATCCATTTTTCTTGTGTTGTTAGAAGAGGGTGTTTGCTATGACCAGTGCGTTCTCTTGACAAAACTCTATTAGTCTTTGCCCTGCTTCATTCTGTACACCAAGGCCAAATTTGCCTGTTACTCCAGGTGTTTCTTGACTTCCTACTTTTGCATTCCAGTCCCCTATAATGTAAATGACACCTTTTTTGGGTGTTAGTTCCAAAAGGTCTTGTAGGTCTTCATAGAACCGTTCAACTTCAGCTTCTTCAGCATTACTGGTTGGGGCATAGGCTTGGATTGTCATGATATTGAATGGTTTGCCTTGGAAACGAACAGAGATCATTCTGTCATTTTTGAGATTGCATCCAAGTACTGCATTTCAGACTCTCTTGTTGACCATGATGGCTACTCCATTTCTTCTGAGGGATTCCTGCCCACAGTAGTAGATATAATGGTCATCTGAGTTAAATTCACCCATTCCAGTCCATTTTAGTTCGCTGATTCCTAGAATGTCGACGTTCACCAGATGTGTATAAGAGACAGGGATTGACTNTTGCATCCAAGTACTGCATTTCAGACTCTCTTGTTGACCATGATGGCTACTCCATTTCTTCTGAGGGATTCCTGCCCACAGTAGAAAATATAATGGTCATCTGAGTTAAATTCACCCATTCCAGTCCATTTTAGTTCGCTGATTCCTAGAATGTCGATGTTCACCCTTGCCATCTCTTGTTTGACCACTTCCAATTTGCCTTGATTCGTGAACCTGACATTCCAGGTTCCTATGCAATATTGCTCTTTACAGCATCGGATCTTGCTTCTGTCACTAGTCACATGCACAACTGGATATTGTTTTTGCTTTGGCTCCATCCCTTCATTCTTTCTGGAATTATTTCTCCACTGATCTCCAGTAGCATTTTGGGTACCTAAACACCTGGGGAGTTCCTCTTTTGGTATTGTATCATTTTGCCTTTTCATACTGTTCATGGGGTTCTCAAGGGAAGAATACTGAAGTGGCTTGCCATTCCCTTCTCCAGTGGACCACGTTCCTTCAGCCCTCTCCACCATGACCCGCCCATCTTGGGTTGCCCTGCCAGCATGGCTTGTTTTCATTGAGTTAGACAAGGCCCTGGTCCTAGTGTGATTAGATTGACTAGTTTTCTGTGAGTATGGTTTCAGTGTGTCTGTCCTCTGATGCCCTCTTGCAACACCTACCGTCTTACTTGGGTTTCTCTTACCTTGGGCGTGGGGTATCTCTCCACGGCTGCTCAAGCAATGCACAGAAGCTGCTTCTTACCTTAGACGGAGGTTATAAAGTAATATAAATTATATAAAAAGATATTTTACTAATAATAGCCATTGTATCCTTCCAAGTAAAATAGTCACAATACTCACGAATACATGGTACATAGTAACACAAATGATGATTACCTATATATATATAAACAGTGGTAAGTACAACCGTTATTTACAGAAAATTTCCAACACAGGAATGTATAAGTAAGGAGAAAAATAGATCACCATTAAAAAACTAATGCTGCAATAATTGCTGTAATCAAGATCCACTGACAAATGTTAAAATCATTGGATACACTTTAGTGGGAAGTAAGATATTTGAATAATCTAAAGCATAAGGCCCCAAAGCATTTATTAAGTTCAGAAGATATCTTAATATGCCTGAAAAATTCCATAGACAGAGGACCCTGGCAGGCTACAGTCCACAAGATTGCAAAGAGTTGGACATGACTCAGTGACTGAACTAAATTGAACATGAGGTGAAGCTGAATTTCCTTCTCTTGGTTTCAATGTACCAGGTTGCCTCTAAGGAATGAAGTGTGGAAAGAGAAAGTGGCAAATATCCACTGCAGCAGTGATGGACACTATCTTATTTAAGTTATCAAAATCAAGATGTATTGATATCATATAGCCCCATATATGATGTCATGAAAAGGGCATATCACATCACTGGTATTTTTTCCAAAATCTATAACTTCATTTTAACCATGAAAAGTATAATAAACACTGAGAAACATTCTTTAAAAAATTACATGATCAATATTCTTTTTTTAATATAAATTTATTTATTTTAATTAGAGGTTAGTTACAATATTGTGTTGGTTTTGCCATACATCAACATTAATCTGCAACAAGTATACACATGTTTCCCATTCTGAACCCCCTCCCACTACCTTCCCCATACCATCCCTCTGTGTCAACCAGTACCCTTTAATAGTGTTCTGATAATGATGTGCAAGGAAAAGCTCCCAGTCTTTCTCACAGATTGAAGTAAACTAAAGTAACATGACAACTTAATGCAGTGTAGGCTCCTGGATTAGATCCTGAAAATAAATAGATTATGAAAGATAAAGAGATCCTGGAGCTCTGTTGCTTAACAAAGAACACATAGCTATGATGCTCTATTAGACTTGGAAAAAAGGGTAGATCTCATGTTCAGTTATTTTACCAAATATATGAATAGTAATAATAATATAGGATAATACTTTCAGTGTTAATAGATAGGTTTATATCCTCATGGTGCAGTGGTGATGTTTCCATGAGTATATATTATGTGTGAACTCTTGAACTGTATGCAGTAAGTATGTAGAGTTTTTACACATCAATTTAGCTCAATAAGATGGTCTGTAAAAAAAAAAAGAAGAAATTTGAATAAAAGTTTGTAATTTAATTGATAATATTGTGCCAATATTAATCTCTTAATTTTGTTTATTTTTGTTGTTCACTCACCCAGTTGTGTCTGACTCTTTGAGATCCCATGGAGCACACCAGACCTCCCTGTCCCTCACCATCTCATATAGCTTACCCAAGTTCATGTCCTTTGCATCAGTGATGTCATCCAGCCATCTGATCCTCTGAGACTCTCTTCTCCTTCTGCCCTCAATCTTTCTGAATATCAGGAACTTTACCAATGAGTTGGTTGTTCGCATTGGGTAACCAAAATACTTGAGTTTCAGATTCAGCATTAGTCCTACCAATGAATATTCAGGATTTATTTCCTTTAAGATTGAGTGGTTTGATCTTTTCACTTTCCAAGTGACTTTCAGAAGTCTTATCCAGCACCCTGGTTCAAAGGCATCAGTTCTTCAGCACTGTGCCTTCTTTCAAACCCACTGTAACAATTGTTCGTGACAACTGGGAAGACCATCAGTTTAGGCAGTTCAGTTGCTTAGTCCTGTTGGACTCTTTGTGACCCCATGAATCGCAGCACGCCAGGCCTCCCTGTCCATCACCATCTCCCGGAGTTCACTCAAACTCACATCCATCAAGTCAGTGATGCCATCCAGCCATTTCATGCTCTGTCATCCCCTTCTCCTCCTGTCCCCAATCCCTCCCAGCATCAGAGTCTTTTCCAATGAGTCAACTCTTCGCGTGAGGTGGCCAAAGTACTGGAGTTTCAGCTTTAGCATCATTACTTCAAAAGAAATCCCAGGGCTGATCTCCTTCAGAATGGACTGGTTGCATCTCCTTGCAGTCCAAAGGACTCTCAAGAGTCATCTCCAACACCACAGTTCAAAAGCATAAATTCTTCACCACTCAGCTTTCTTCACAGTCCAACTCTCACATCCATACATGATCATCGAAAAAACCATAGCCTTGACTAGATGGGCCTTTTTTGCAAAGTAATGTCTCTGCTTTTCAATATGTTATCTAGGTTGGTCATAAATCTTCTTCTGAGGAATAAGCATCTTTTAATTTCATGGCTACAGTCACTATCTGCAGTGATTTTGGAGCCCAGAAAGATAAAGTCTGACACTGTTCTCACTGTTTCTCCATCTATTTCCCATGAAGTGATGGGACCAGATGCCATGATCTTCGTTTTCTGAATGTTGAGTTCTAAGCCAACTTTTTCACTCTCTTCTTTCACTTTCATCAAGAGACGTTTTAGTTCCTTTTCACTTTCTGCCATAAGGGTGCTATCATCTGCATATCTGAGGTTATTGATATTTCGCCCGGCAATCCTGATTCCAGCTTGTGCTTCTTCCTGCCCAGCGTTTCTTATGATGTACTCTGCATATAAGTTCAGTAAGCAGGGTGACAATATACAGACTTGACATACTCCTTTTCCTATTTGGAACCAGTCTGTTGTTCCATGTCCAGTTCTAACTGTTGCTTCCTGACCTGCATACAGGTTTCTCAAGAGTCAGGGCAGGTGGTCTGGTATTCCCATCTCTTTCCGAATTTTCCACAGTTTATTCTGATCCACACAGTTAAAGGCTTTGGCATAGTCAATAAAGGAGAAATAAATGTTTTTCTGGAACTCTCTTGCTTTTGTGATGATCCAGCAGATGTTGGCAATTTGATCTCTGGTTCCTCTGCCTTTTCTTTAAACCAGCTTGAATGTCTGGAAGTTCACAGTTCACGTATTGCTGAATCCTGGCTTGAAGAATTTTGAGCATTACTTTACTAGCATGTGAGATGAGTGTAATTGTGTGGTAGTTTGAGCATTCTTTGGCATTGCCTTTCTTTGGGATTGGAATGAAAACTGACCTTTTCCATTCCTGTGACCACTGCTGAGTTTTCCAAATTTTCTGGCATAATGAGTGTAGCACTTTCACAGCATCATCTCTCAGGATTTGAAATAGCTCAACTGGAATTCCATCACCTCACTAGTTTTGTTCGTAGTGATGCTTTCTAAGGCTCACTTGACTTCACATTCCAGGATGTCTGGCTCTAGGTTAATGATTGTTATTATCTTGGTCCTAAATATGTTTTCTGTACAGTTTTTCTGTGTATTCTTGTCATCTCTTCTTCATATCTTCTGCTTCTGTTAGGTCCATACCATTTCTGTCCTTTACTGAGCCCATCTTTGCATGAAATATTCCCTTCGTATCTATAATTTTCTTCAAGAAATCTCTAGTATTTCCAATTCTGT
>SJYX01024883.1:34339-57517 GCA_006410675.1 Oreotragus oreotragus
TCACCATCTGCATTGATTTTGGAGCGCCCCAAAATAAAGTCTGACACTGTTCTCACTGTTTCTCCATCTATTTCCCATGAAGTGATGGGACCAGATGCCATGATCTTCGTTTTCTGAATGTTGAGTTCTAAGCCAACTTTTTCACTCTCTTCTTTCACTTTCATCAAGAGACGTTTTAGTTCCTTTTCACTTTCTGCCATAAGGGTGCTATCATCTGCATATCTGAGGTTATTGATATTTCGCCCGGCAATCCTGATTCCAGCTTGTGCTTCTTCCTGCCCAGCGTTTCTTATGATGTACTCTGCATATAAGTTCAGTAAGCAGGGTGACAATATACAGACTTGACATACTCCTTTTCCTATTTGGAACCAGTCTGTTGTTCCATGTCCAGTTCTAACTGTTGCTTCCTGACCTGCATACAGGTTTCTCAAGAGTCAGGGCAGGTGGTCTGGTATTCCCATCTCTTTCCGAATTTTCCACAGTTTATTCTGATCCACACAGTTAAAGGCTTTGGCATAGTCAATAAAGGAGAAATAAATGTTTTTCTGGAACTCTCTTGCTTTTGTGATGATCCAGCAGATGTTGGCAATTTGATCTCTGGTTCCTCTGCCTTTTCTTTAAACCAGCTTGAATGTCTGGAAGTTCACAGTTCACGTATTGCTGAATCCTGGCTTGAAGAATTTTGAGCATTACTTTACTAGCATGTGAGATGAGTGTAATTGTGTGGTAGTTTGAGCATTCTTTGGCATTGCCTTTCTTTGGGATTGGAATGAAAACTGACCTTTTCCATTCCTGTGACCACTGCTGAGTTTTCCAAATTTTCTGGCATAATGAGTGTAGCACTTTCACAGCATCATCTCTCAGGATTTGAAATAGCTCAACTGGAATTCCATCACCTCACTAGTTTTGTTCGTAGTGATGCTTTCTAAGGCTCACTTGACTTCACATTCCAGGATGTCTGGCTCTAGGTTAATGATTGTTATTATCTTGGTCCTAAATATGTTTTCTGTACAGTTTTTCTGTGTATTCTTGTCATCTCTTCTTCATATCTTCTGCTTCTGTTAGGTCCATACCATTTCTGTCCTTTACTGAGCCCATCTTTGCATGAAATATTCCCTTCGTATCTATAATTTTCTTCAAGAAATCTCTAGTATTTCCAATTCTGTTCTTTTCCTCTGTTTGCATTTATCACTGTGGAAGGCTTTCTGATCTCTTCTTGCTATTCTTTGGAACTCTGTACATAGATGCTTATATCTTTCCTCTCCTCCTTCGCTTTTCACGTCTCTTCTTTTTACAGCTATTTGTAAGGCCTCCCCAGACAGCCATTTTTCTTTTTTGCATTTCTTTTCCATGGGGATGGTCTTGATCCCTGTCTCTTGTACAATGTCATGAACCTCCGTCTGTAGTTCATCAGGCACTCTATCAGTCAGATCTAGTCCCTTAAATCTATTTCTCACTTCCACTGTATAAACATAAGGGATTTGATTTAAGTCATACCTGGGTAGTCTAGTGGTTTTCCCTACTTTCTTCAATTTAAATCTGAATTTGACCATAAAGAGCTCATGCTCTGAGCCACAGTCAGATCCCGGTTTTGTTTTTGCTGACTGTATAGAGCTTCTCCATCTTTGGCGGCAAAGAATATAATCAGTCTGATTTTGGTGTTGACCATCTGGTGATGTCCATGTGTAGAGTCTTCTCTTGTGTTGCTGGAAGAGGGTGTTTGCTATGACCAGTGCATTTTCTTGGCAAAATTGTATTAACCTTTGCCCTGCTTCATTCCATATTCCAAAGCCAAGTTTGCCTGTTACTCCAGTGTTTCTTGACTTCTTATTTTTGCATTCCAGTCCCCTATAATGCAAAGGACATCTTTTTTGGGTGTTAGTTCTAAAAGGTCTTATAGGTTCTCATAGAACCGTTCAACTTCAGCTTCCTCAGCATTACTGGTTGGGGCATAGATTTGGATTACTGTGATATTGAATGGTTTGCCTTGGAAACAAACAGAAATCATTCTGTCGTTTTTGAGATTGCATCCAAATACTGCATTTTGGACTCTTTTGTTGACCATGATGGCTACTCCATTTCTTCTGAGGGATTCCTGCCCACAGTAGTACATGTAATGGTCATCTGAGTTAAGCTCACCCATTCTAGTCCACTGTAGTTCACTCATTCCTAGAATTCGATGTTCACTCTTGCCATCTCCTGTTTGACCACTTCCAATTTGCCTTGATTCATGGACCTAACATTCCAGCTTCCTATGCAATACTGCTCTTTACAGCATGGGATCTTGCTTCTATCACCAGTCACATCCACAGCTGGATATTGTTTGTGCTTTGGCTCCATCCCTTCATTCTTTTTGGAGTTATTTCTCCACTGATCTCCAATAGCATATTGGGCACCTACAGACCTGGGGAGTTTCTCTTTCAGTATCCTATCATTTTGCTTTTTCATACGGTTCATTTGGTTCTCCAGGCAAAAATACTGAAGTGGATTGTCATTCCCTTCTCCAGTGGACCACATTCTGTCAGACCTCTCCACCATGACCCACCCGTCTTGGCTGGCACCATAGGGCATGGTTTAGTTTCATTGAGTTAGACAAGGCTTTGGTCCTAGTGTGATTAGATTGACTAGTTTTCTGTGAGTATGGTTTCAGTGTGTCTGCCCTCTGATGCCCTCTTGCAACACCTACCATCTTACTTGGGTTTCTCTTACCTTGATCCACCATGACCCACCCGTCTTGGCTGGCACCATAGGGCATGGTTTAGTTTCATTGAGTTAGACAAGGCTTTGGTCCTAGTGTGATTAGATTGACTAGTTTTCTGTGAGTATGGTCTCAGTGTGTCTGCCCTCTGATGCTCTCTTGTAACACCTACCATCTTACTTTGGTTTCTTACCTTGGAGGTGGGTATCTCTTCACGGCTGTTCCAGCAAAGCACAGCCACTGCTTGTTACCTTGGACGAGGAGTTATCTCCTCGCCGCCACCCCTCCTGACCTTGAACATGCAGCCACCACTCCTTGGACCTGCGGTAGCTCCTCCTGGCCGTTGCCCCTGGCCTCGGGCATAGGGTAGCTCCTCTCAGCTGCACTTGTGCACACGCTTGTGCACTGTCAAAGCCGCCTGTACTTGTGCGCCATCGCAGCCACCTGTGCTTGTGCTGGGAAGACCATAGCCTTGACTATAAGGACCTTTGTTGGCAGAGTGATATCTCTGCTTTTCAAAACACTGTCTAGGATTGTCATCACTACCCTATCAAGAAGCAATTGTCTTCTAATTTCATGGCTGCATTTATCATCTGCAGTAATTTTAAAACCCAAGAGGAAGAAATCTGTTATTACTTCCATTTTTTCCCCTTCTATTTGCTGTGAAATGGGTCCAGACACTGTGATCTGAGGGTTTGTTTGTTTGTTTGTTTTTAACATTTACTTTTAAGTCGGCTTTTCCCCTCTCCTCTTTCACCCTCATCAAGTGGTGTTTTAGTTCCGCTTCACTTCCTGCCATTAGAGTGGTATCATATATCATTCACATATCTGAGGCTGTTGATTTTTCTCCCATATATCTTGATTTCAGCCTGTCACTCATCCAGCCCAACATTTCTGATGATGTGCTCAGCATACAAGTTAAACAAACTGGGTGATAACAGACAGCCCTCTGGTACTCCTTTCTCAGTCCTGAACCAATACTTTGTTACATGCAGATTTCTAACTATTGCTTTTTAAGTGGCATACAGGTTTCTCAGGAGATGAGTAAGATGGTCTGGTATTCCCATCTCTTTAAGAGGTTTCCACAGTTTGTTAGATCCAGAGTTAAATACTTAGTTGATAAAAAATAAATAGAATTGTCCCCCTAAAACTCCCTTGCTTTCTCTGTGATTCAGTTGATGTTGGCAATTTGATCATCGGTTCCTCTACCTTTTCTAAACCCAGCTTGGACATCTGGAAATTCTTGATTTATGTATTGCTGAAAGCTAGCATTCAAGATTTTAAGTGTGACCTTACTAGAAAGGGAGATGAGTGCAATTATCTGGTGGTTTGAACACTTTTTAGTACTGTCCTTCTTGGTTATTGGGATGAATATTGACCTTTTCCAGACCTGTGGCCATTTTGTTTGTTAACCATGGTTATGTAAGACTTTAACATTAGGGGAAACTGAATGTTGAATACTTGTAACTCTGTGCTACCAATGTTACTCTTATGTAAGATTAACCTTATTTAAAAATAAAGAATATATATATTTTTTAAGTTGTTACTTAAATGTGAAATAAGTGATTTCACTGACACCCTCTTCTCATCTTATACCTGGGAGAGATACCACTACTATATGTTTCTAGGTCCTGTCTGGTTTCCTTCATCATAGTATATGTCTCCTTAATGGTGATATATAGTATCTGCACAATTCTTAATTCATGAAGCTTTAAAAATTTATATAATAAATTTATATATGAATATCTGAAACACATTTCTAAGTGTTTAGAAAGATCATGTATTAGATTTTGAGTTTCCTATGGCATACTCAATATCCAAATCCTTCTTATTTGGTTCAAATAAATATAAGAATTACATCAAAATCAAAATGACTCCTTTAGGTTTTTAAATAGGCTCAAACCAATCCTTCACACAGTAATTTACATACAAAACAATTTGAGAAAGATTTTCCTTGTAATACCTTTAATTTCTCACAATCTTCAGTAACTTTATTGAAGAATTACACTACATAATTTGCGTCTTAAACTTGTTCAGTCTTGTTTCAACAATGTAATAAACATTTATACATATATCCTTTTCCCCCAATTTCAGAAAAATAATAAAAGACTTTTAATATGAATCCTGAATCATCTAGGCATTTCTAACTCAATATATTGTAAGATAGAAATAATATAATCTTTTAAATTATTTATAAATTTACTAAGTATTATTGAAATTACTTTTAACTAAGCCACATTTCAGTGTAACAATCGTCCTGAGAAATGGAGGTTCATTGGTTTGAGTGAATAAAATCATTTAACAGTGGATTCATTTTTACCTTACACAATTCTCAGGAAATAACTACAGAAATATACATAGGTTCCAGTAGTAGTCATAAATACATAGGTTCCAGTAGTAGTCATAAAAATTTTTGTGATTGTATTAAAATATTGAAGTATGTTTTGTAAACATTAAATAATAAACATCATCACACTCTCTGGAGATTTCATTTATATATTTCTAAGTACACATAATTTTCCTATAATTTCTTTTAGATATTTTGATGTTTAGGAAATACAGTTCACTCATGCATTTTTGTGTTAATTATATTTATTCTTTGTGATATCTTGCTTATTTATAGTAGAAATAGTCTTCCACATAATGTAAAGAATCTAATATGAAAGCAATGTTTCATTTTAAGTGGTAGGAAATACAGAGAAGAAAATTTACTAAAAGAAAAGTGATAAGAATTTTTCAGTATTTATAAAACACACTATAATATGCTAGTGATGAAAATAATGTTCTTGTGGAAGATGATAGTGTGTGTTTTATATAAAACATCATTTTCGATCATTATCCATCCTAGTAATGCTGAGGTACTCCTCTAGTACAGACTGTGTATACAATAAACATTTGCTGTTGAATTAATAATATAGTGACTATTGAGCAGAAAAGTGTGATTTTGAATTTTCAAATTACTATTGGCTTTATGAAATTATTGATTATGCTAATTGGGTTAAATTCTAGAAAAGGTTATTAAAAATGATACTTTTTTTTTAAGATTCTTTGTTTTTGAAGTACAGTTGATTTAAAATGTGTTAGTTTCTGGTGCACAGCAAAATGGCTTAGATATATACATATATATATATGCATATATATGCATATATATAAATATGTATTCTGTTTATTTACCCTTACAGGTTATTAAAAATAATGAGTATAATTCCCTGTGCTTTACAGTAGGTCCTTAGTATTATTTATCTATTTTATATATAAGGGTATATGTTAATCCCAACCTCCTGAAAGATGGTTCTTGATGATAGACACAAATTTCAATGTTGGAATCTGTTTTTAAGACTGCAGATGAGAAACTAGAATTGACTTTCATCATCCCATGGCAGAGGAATGTATTTAATAATATCTTCATGTTGGAAAGAATTATCTGTGTAACAAAGACAATAAACATAATAAAAGCAGGAGAATGTTTTGAACAGGAGTTTTTTTTTTTTTCTTTGTTTTGTTTTGTTTTATTTTTTGTTACCAGAGTTAACTACTGCTTTATTATTCTCAGGAATTTACTTTCTTCTTAATGAAATCAAATATTAATGAATTGCCTATTTTTTGTGAGGAATCACATAAGGAATTATAGATGCTTTATCATTAGGTCAAGAAAAAGATGTTGTTTATATCAAACACGCATGGCCTAGTGAAGCCATGTCAGCACCATGTCCTGCCCCATTGGCTACCTCCATATTTTCTAAAGGTCTCGAGACTTTTTGTTTTTTGTTGTACTTTTGGTAAGACGTTCTTGGTAAATATCCTTTAAAGTATATTCAGTAAGTTTTCCAGAAATTTTGATCATTGTATTTAACTGCCTATTCCTGTAAAAGGTTTCCCTAGTATATTTCCTACTTTGACTTTAACAAAATGTAGCAACTTAAAAAAAAAAAAAAAAAGCTTGCATAACTTTAAAGCCTGAGAATAATAATTAAAAGAAGTTTAATAAATGTGATGAAGAAGAGAAGGTTAAAAGAACATGTATGACAGTAGAATTGTTAGAAGTCAAAGATTTTTTAAAAAGATTATGTAAGAGCAGATTCGTAGGAGCAAGATTATAAGTTCTGATCCATCGTTTCTTTGTCACATATTGCAGACAATTTCTCTGACACAAGAGTCTTCTGTAATTCTGTCTTCTTGTCCTCTCTTCAGGAGCAGAGTGAGCCCAGGAGAAACACAGAGGAGAGAAGAGTAAGTTCAGTTTACTTTCCTCTCCTTACAGTGTGGTGAGGTAGTAGGATTCAATGCGAAGAGCACAAGGTGTGGAATCAGATACACTTGTCTCTGAATATCAAGTTATTTCCTTAAGAAAGATTCTTAACCATAAGCTCCAGAATGATATTTCAAACTATTCTAATTATGCAAGCAAACATTGAGTGTATATTAATGGAAAGGACACTGGAGTATCTCCAAAACCTGCTAAAACCTTCAGATCATGAGGACATAATAAATGTTTGTGCTTGAACTTGCTTAGTATTAGGGTAATTTTTGTGTAGTATAAGTCGACGGATTTAAAAATTAAAGGTTTGATTTTACATAACAAAATCTCTAAAATATTTGGGAAGTGTCATTAGTAAAAGCTTGAAAAACAGGGATGAAAGTGTTAGAAAACTCTGGGAAATGGTGAGAAATCCATTAGTAGATGCTGGAAAATTAGTGAGGAAAATTCTGTAGCAGTCTAAAAATATAGTGTCTCATATTATGTAACAGTGAAACAATTATAAAGCCTATTGTTAACATGGAAGATGGAAAGGCATATCTAAAATGGACTTATGAATCTGACTAAGACTATTTCTAGCATCATATTGGAATTTTCAGTTGTCCTCTGTGTGATGCACATTAAGTATGGACAGAAAGAAATAGATTAAGGTACACAGTCAACAAGCTGCTTTTAGAGGAAATATACAGTAGTCAGGATTTGCCTTCTTGGAAAGTAAAATTTGTCCCCATATTCATTGCTTTCAAAGCAACATACACTTAAAGTAAGGAATCATAAGATAAAGATCAAATCAAATGATTTGTTTCAGATCTTTTAAAAAATATCTTTGCAAGATTTAAATGAGTGTGTTGTAGACCTTCTATTCTGAAGCTTAGATGAAAGACCTTTTGAGAATTTAAGGGTTATTCCATAGCAATGGGAGTATATGGATGAACATATCCATGCATCACATAATAATGTATTATCTATACATGTAATACATAATATATGTAATATGTAATATATACATATAATATGAATTCTTTAGAGGAAATAAAAGATAGATGATGGGTAGATGATAGAGCTATAAAAATTCTCACTTTATTTTTAAATTATTTATTTAATAGGAGGATAATTATTTACAACATTGTGATGGTTTTTGTCATACATCATCATAAATCAATCACAGGTGCACATGTGTTTCTCCATTCTTAACCCCCCCCCCCATTCTACCCCATCCATCTGGGTTGTCCCAGAGCACAAACTTTAAGAGCCTGCTTCATGCATCAAACTTGCACTGGTCATCTATTTTACATACAGTAATGCTATTCTCTCAAATCATCCCACCCTTGTCTCTCCTATACAGTCCAAAAGTCTGTTCTTTACATCTGTGTCTCTTTTCTGCCTTGCATATAAAAGCATTGTTACCATCTTTCTAAATTCCATATATATGTGTTAATATACAGTATTGGTGTTTCTCTTTCTGACTTATTTCACTCTGTATAATACACTCCAGTTTTATCCACCTCATTAGAACTGATTCAAATGTGTTCTTTTTATAGCTGAGTACTATTATATTGTGTATATGTACTGCAACTTCCTTATTCACTTGTCTACTGATGGACATCTAGGTTGCTGCCACATCATAGTCATTGTAAACAATACTGCAATGAACATTTGAGGTACATATGTCTCTTCAATTCTCACTCCCTTGGTGTGTATGCCCAACAGTAGGACTTCTGAGTCATATAGAAAACTATAAAACACTGATGAAAGAAATCAAAGATGACACAAATAGATGGATAAATATATCATGTACATGGATTGGAAGATTCAATATAGTGAAAATGAGTATACTNTTTGAGGTACATATGTCTCTTCAATTCTCACTCCCTTGGTGTGTATGCCCAACAGTAGGACTTCTGAGTCATATAGAAAACTATAAAACACTGATGAAAGAAATCAAAGATGACACAAATAGATGGATAAATATATCATGTACATGGATTGGAAGATTCAATATAGTGAAAATGAGTATACTACCTAAAGCAATTTTATAGATTCAACACAATCCCTATCAAGTTATCAACAGTGTTTTTCATAGAACTAGAACAAATAATTTTACAATTTGTATGATTTTGGCATTAACCATTTGCATATGTCATGTGTAAAGTCTTCTCTTGTGTTGTTCACTATAATTCACTATAATTTGTTCATTCTCTTGGTAGAATTCAGTTAACTTTTGTCCTGCTTCATTTTGTTTTCCAAAGTCAAACTTTCCTGTTACACCAGGTATATCTTACCTCCCTACTTTTGCATTCCAATTCCCAGTGATGAATAGAACATATTTTTTAGGTATTAGATCTAGGAGGTGTTTAATGTCTTCATAGAACTGATCAACTTTGGCTTCATTGGTATCAACCGTAGGGACATAGAGTTGGATTACTGTGATTTTTGAAAACGAACCAAGATCTTTCTGCCATTTTTGAGGTTGTGCCCAAGTACTGTATCATAATGGTCATCTGAATTAAATTAGCCCATTACCATACATTTTAGTTTGCTGATTCCTAGAATGACAATGTTTTTTCTTACCATCTCCTGCTTGACCATGTCCAGTTTCCCTTGGTTCATGCACCTAGCATTCCAGGTTCCTNTCTGCCATTTTTGAGGTTGTGCCCAAGTACTGTATCATAATGGTCATCTGAATTAAATTAGCCCATTACCATACATTTTAGTTTGCTGATTCCTAGAATGACAATGTTTTTTCTTACCATCTCCTGCTTGACCATGTCCAGTTTCCCTTGGTTCATGCACCTAGCATTCCAGGTTCCTATATAATATTGTTCTTAGCAGCATCTGATTTTACTTCCATCACTAGACACATTCACAACTGAGTGCCATATCTGCTTTGGACCATCCCTTTCGTTCTTTATGGGGCTATTGATAATTCTACTCCACTCTTACCCAGTAACATACTGAACATGTTCAGACATGGGAGGTTCAACTTTTGGTGTCATATCTTTTTGATCTTTTATAGAGTTCATGAGTTTCTCACAGCAGGAGTACTGGGATGGTTTGTCATTCCCTCCTCCAGTGGATCATGTTTTGTGGAACTCTCTGCTATGATCCGACCATCTTGGGTGGCCCTACATGGCATGGCTCCTAGAGCTTCAGTGAAGTATGAAAGCCCATTGGCTGTGACAAGGCAGTAATCTATGAAGGAGATATTCAGTTCAGTCCAGTCACTCAGTCCTATCTGACTCTTTGCAACCCCATGAAGTGCAGCATGTCAGGCCTCCCTGTCCATTACCATCTCCCAGAGTTTACCCAAATTCGTGTCCATTGAGTTGGTGATGCCATCCAACAGTCTTATTCTCTGCCACCTCCTTCTCCTCCTGCCCTCAATCTTTCACAGCATCACAGGCTTTTCAAATGAGTCATCTCTTTACATCAGGTGGCCAAAGTATTGGAGTTTCAGCTTCAAAATCAGTCCTTTCAGTGAACACCCAGGACTGATCTCCTTTAAGATGGACTGGTTGTTATCTCCTTGCAGTCCAAGGAACTCTCAAGAGTCTTCTCCAACACCACAGTTCAAAAGTGCCAATTCTTTGGTGCTCAGCTTTCTACACAGTCAAACTTTCACATCCATACATGAGTACTGAAAAAACCATAGCCTTGACTAGACGAACCTTTGTTGGCAAAGTAATGTCTCTGCTTTTGAATATGCTGTCTAGATTGGTCATCACTTTCCTTCCAAGGAGTAGGCATCTTTTAATTTCATGGCTGCAATCACCATCTGCAGTGCTTTTGGAGCCCCCCCANAACCATAGCCTTGACTAGACGAACCTTTGTTGGCAAAGTAATGTCTCTGCTTTTGAATATGCTGTCTAGATTGGTCATCACTTTCCTTCCAAGGAGTAGGCATCTTTTAATTTCATGGCTGCAATCACCATCTGCAGTGCTTTTGGAGCCCCCCCAAAATAAAATCAGAAACTGTTTCCACTGTTTCCCTATCTATTTGCCATGAAGTGATGGGACCGGATGCCATGATATTTGTTTTCTGAATGCTGAGATTTAAGCCAAGTTTTTCACTCTCCTCTTTCACTTTCATAAAGAGTCTCTTTAGTTCTTCTTCACTTTCTGCCATAATGGTGGTGTCATCTGCATATCTAAGGTTATTGAGATTTCTTCCAGATACCCTGATTCCAGCTTGTGATTCTTCTAGCCCAGCATTTCTCATGATGTTCTCTGCACATACGTTAAATAAGCAGGGTGACAATATACAGCCTTGACGTACTCCTTTTCCTATTTGGAACCAGTCTGATCTTCACATGAGGTGGCCAAAGTACTGGAGTTTCAGCTTTAGCAACATTCCTTCCAAAGAAATCCCAGGACTTACCTCCTTTAGAATGGACTGGTTGGATCTCCTTGCAGTCCACGGGACTCTCAAGAGTCTTCTCCGACATCACAGTTCCAAAGCATCAATTTTTGGCACTCAGCTTTCTTCACAAAGTCTCACATCCATACATGACCACGGGAAAAATCATAGCCTTGACTAGGTGGACCTTTGTTGGCAAAGTAATGTCTCTGCTTTTGAATATGCATCTAAATTGGTCATAACTTTCCTTCCAAGGAGTAAGTATCTTTTAATTTCATGTCTGTAATCACCATCTGCAGTGATTTTTGAATATCCAACGGACTGTAGCCCACCAGGCACCTTTATCTATGGTGATTCTCCAGGCAAGAATAGTGGAGTGGGTTGCTCCAGGTGATCTTGCAAACTCAGTGACTAAACCCAGGTCTCTTGCATTGCAGTTGGATTGTGTACCATTTGAACCATCAGTGAAGCTCTTTCCCTTACAGGTTATTGTAAAACTATAGTTTCCTGTGCTATATAGTATGTCATTGTATTTTATCTATTCTATATACAGTAGTGTGTATAGGTTAATCTCAACCTCCAAAAGGATTGTTTTCTTTGATACACAGGAATATATTCAAGTATTATCAGAAAGTAGAGGAACATGAAATACGACCATCATCCTAGCTATTATTATTCTGAGGTCAGTAGCCCATCCCAGGCATTTTTTCATGAAAATCCTCCTCCTTGTTAGACTTGACTACAAGTCTAATGGTCATTTTTTAATTTTTTTTTTTTACATTGGCAGATAATTGTTATTTTGTTTTCTGATATAAAATAATGTGAATCAGCTATAAGTATACATGTATCTCCCCCTCATAAGCCTCCCTCTCACCCCCCACACCTACCATCCCATCCTTCCAGGTCATCACAGAGCACTGTGTTGAACTCCTGTTGTTATACAGAAACTTCCCACTAACTACGTATTTTACATATGGTAATGTATATGTTTCAAACTACTCTTCAAATTCCTCTCACTATCTGCTTCCCTTCTTATGTCCACAAGTCTGTCCTTTATGTCTGTGTGTCTATTCCTGCCCTGCAGATACATTCATCAGTACCATTTTTCTAGATTCCATACATATGCATTAATGTACGATATTTGTTTTTCTCTTTCTTGCTTACTTCACCTCTATAACAGGCTGACAGGCTCTGTGTTTATTCACCTCAGTTAAACTGACTCAAATCTGTTCCTTTTTATGGTTAATTAATATTTTATTGTGTATTATACACACAGACACACAACTTCATTATCCATTCATCTGCTGGGGCATCTAGGTTGCTCCCATGTCCTGGCTATTGTAAACAGTGCTGAAATGAACATTGTGGTACGTGTGTCTTCTAGAATTATGGGTTTCTCAGAATACATTTTTCAATGGAGGTAGCAGAATGGTTGAATAGAAGGATATGAGCTTGTCTTCTCCTGCAAAAATTCCAAAATTAGAACTCATTTCTGGACAACTGTCAAAAGAGGAATGTTGGGTCCCACCAGAAAAAGATAACCCACGTTCAAGAGCAAAGGAGAAGCCTCAGCAAGATTGTTGGAAGGGCAAATTCACATTTAGAATCAAACTCCATACCCGCCAGAGATCTACGGAGTGCTCAAACAAACCTCATGTGCCACAGGACCCAGAGACCTCACAGAGACTGATGCAGAACAGTTTTTGAATGTCTCCTGTGGAGGTACGGGTCAACAATGGCTTACCACAAGGGCAGGGGCTCTGGATGCAGCAGACCTGGGTATGCCATAAGCCCTCTTGGAGGAGGTCGCCATTAACTCTATCATACTACTGCCAGAACTTACACAGGACTGAAGACATTGGCTCTTGGGGGCACAAGGACCTTGTGCACTCCAGGACACAGGAGAAAAAATCAGTGACCGAACACAAAACTGACCCAGACTTGCTCGTGTGTTTCCAGGATTGTCTGGGGGAGGTGTGGGTTGGTGGTGGCCTGCTTCAGGATCTGGGGCACTGAGTCCAGCAGTGCATCCTTTGGACCTTTGAAGGAGTTTGCATTATCTTCTTTACCTCCATCATAGTTTGGACTCAGGTCAAACAACAGGGAGGGAACACATCCTGGCCCATCAACAGAAAATTGGATTAAATATTTACTGAGCATCAAACCAAGACCCAGTTTCCCCCTCAGTCAGTTTCTCCCATCAGAAAGCTTCCATAAGCCTCTTATCCTTATCCATCAAAAGGCAGACAGAATGAAAACCACAGTCACACACACACACACACACACACACAAAAACAAACTGATCACATGGACCACAGCCTTGTCTAACTCAATGAAACTATTATCCATACTGTGTAGGGCCACCCAAGATGGACAGGTCATGGTGGAAAGTTCTGACAAAATGTGGTCCACTGGAGAAGGGAATGACAAACCACTTCAGTATTCTTGCTTTGAGAACCCCATGAGCATCATGAAAAGGCCAAAAGATAGGACACTGAAAGATTAACTCCCCAAGTCAGTAGGTGCCCAATATGCTATGAAAGATTGGTGGAGAAATAATCTCAAAAGGATAAAGAGATGGAGCCAAAGCAGAAACAACTCCAAATTGTAGATGTGACTGGTGATGGAAGTCAAGTCCAATGCTGTAAGAGCAATATTGCGTAGGAACCTGGAATGTTAGGTCCATGAATCAAGGCAAATTGGAAGTGGTCGAACAGGAAAAGGCAAGAGTGAACATTGAGATTTTAGGTACCAGTGAACTAAAACAGACTGGAATGGGTGAATTTAACTCAGATGACTATTGTATTTACTACTGTGGGCAAGACTCCCTTAGAAGAAATGGAGTAACCATCATTGTAAGCAAAAGAGTTGCTCCTTGAAAGGAAAGCTATGAGCAACCTAGAGAGCATATTAAGAAGAAGAGACACTGCTTTGTCAACAAAGGTCCATCTAGTCGAAGCTATGGTTTATCCAGCAGTCATGTATGGGTGTGAGAGTTGGACCATAAAACAAGCTGAAAGCAAAAGAATTGATGCTTTTGAACTGCAGTGTTGGGGAAGACTCTTGAGAGTCCCTTGGACTGCAAGGAGATCCAACCAGTTCATCCTAAAGGAAATTAGTTCTGCATATTCATCGGAAAGACTGATGCTGAAACTGAAAGCCCAATACTTTGGCCACCTGGTGCAAAGAACTGACTCATCTGGAAAGACCCTTATGCTGGGAAAGATTGAAAGTGGGAGGAGAAGGTGATAACAGAGGTTGAGATGGTTGGATGGCATCACCAACTCAATGGACATGAATTTAAGTATGTTCTGGGAGTTGGTGATGGGACAGGGAAGCCTGGCATGCTGCAGTCCATGAGGCTGCAAACAATCAGACATGACTTAGTGACTGAACTGACTGAACTAGCTGAAGGGCATATACCCAGTAGTGGGATTGTTGGGTCATATAGTTGTTTTATTCCTTGTATTTTCTAAAGTAATCTCCAAACTGTTCTCCATAATAGCTGTGTCAATTTACATTCCCACCAATAGTGCAAGTGGGTTCCCTTTTCTCCATATCCTTTCCAGCATTTATCATTTGCACACTTTTTGATGATGACCAGTCTAACCAGTGTGAGATGATACCTCATTGTAGTTTTGATTGTATTTATCTAATAAAGAGTGATATTGAGGATCGTGTGTGTTTGTGTGTGTGTGTGTGTGTGTGTTTTGCTCATCTCGGAAATGGCAATTCACTCCAGGACTATTGCCTGGAAAATCCCATGGACAGAAGAGCCTGGTAGGCTACAGTCCATGGGGTCGCAAAGAGTCGGACACGACTGAGCGACTTCACTTCACTTCACTTCTTCATGTCTTCTTTTGAGAAATGTCTGTGAAGGTGTTCTACTCATTTCTAAAGAGCTTCCCTGATGGGGAATCTTCCCAGCTGGTAAAGAATCTGTGTGCAACAAGAGAGATCTGGGTTCAATGCTTGAGTTGGGAAGATCCCTTGGAGGCGTGCATGACAACCCACTCTAGTTTTCTTGCCTGGAGAATATCCATGGACAGAGGAGCCTAGTTGGCTACATTCTACAAGGTCTCAAAGAGTCAGGAACAACTGAGTGACTAAGTACAACACTCATTTCTAAAAGATTATTCTTTTTAATTAAGTAATTAATTAATTTTTGGAAGCTAATTACTTTACAATATTTTATTGGTTTTGCCATATATTGACATGGATCCTCCACAGGTGTACATGTGTTCCCCATCCTGAATCTCCCTCCCACCTCCCTCCCCATCCCATCCTTCTAAAAATCTCAATGCTGAAATCTGTTGTTGAGACTGGAAAAGTTAATCTACAACCAAATTTCATCATACCATGACAGGGAAATGTAGTCAATAATATCTTTATATATATAAATATTCACTGAGTATAGTTTCCTGTTCCTGTACAGTAGCCTCTTGTTTATTATCTATTCTGTATATAGTAGTACATAGGGTGTATATGTTAAGCATTCTTTCTCGATCTCTCCAGCTAGAGGTTTGTCAGTCTTCTTGTTCTCTAGAAACTATATTTTGACTTCACTGATTTTCTACTTGTTTGATTCCTGCTCTCATATTCATCATTTCTTGTCTTCTTACTTTGATATTTTAAGATGTTTCATTATTTTCTGACAAATTATCTCTAATGAGAAATCTGCCATTTTTCTTATTTTTGTTTTGGTGTATCTAGAATATTTTACTCATTCTGGCTGATGTTAATTTTTTAAAGATTTGACAGTTATGTGTCATGATGTAGTTTTCTTCAAATTTTTGTGTTTGCAATTCAATGAGAATCTTAAATACGTGAGTTCATACATTTTCCACGTGTTAAAAACTGCAGATATGTCTCCAAATATTTTTCCTACTCTTCTTCTGTTTTGCTGACTTCACTCATACATATATAAAACTTTTTGATATTTCCTTAAATCACTGACACGGTTTCTTTTCCCAATTTTTTTTCTCCTTATTTCAATTTGGATATTTTCCATCACACTCTTTCTTGCTACATTACTTAATCTACTGTTAGCCCAGTTCAGTATACTTTTTAATGTTTTGTAATACAGTTTTAATCTTTAAAATTTAACCTTGATCTTTTTCTAAATTTGCAGTATAATGCAATCTTTTTAGGTTCAGTGTTCTAGCTTTTCAAACATATGGAACACACATCTTTTTAATATTGCAAAATATTCCAATATTTTAATTCTCATTTCTGGGCTGGTACTAATTTTTTTGTAATAATTAAAGATTATTTTATTCTCTTTAGTGCTAAGAAAATCTTATGTAATTTTATTTTCCTAAAATCAACATACATAGAATTCTATCAGAAAATATTTAAATATAGCAATGACTTCTGAGAATCTTTTCCACTTCAACAAAATTACACTTTCAGTTTTCTATAAGAACACATTGACTCTAATAATTATATTGCTTTATATTATATATTTTCTATTAATTCATAATTAATCCATAAACTTTATTATGATGTAAATTATTAGTAGAAAATATTATATGAAAATTTTAAAATATCTTCTGAAATTGGAACAAAGTGTGTTTACATAAAATTTAGGGACAGGTAATAAGATAACTAAACAGTCAATTTCAAGAAAGGAACTTTAATTTGTATCTCCAAAATTAATAAAAAATAATGAAATTTAAAATTAACATTTTATTTGTTTTCCATAAACTTGTAATGGTCACTTCCTGTTATTACTACTCTGATTGACCAGATCAACGTTTTGATTATTTCCACAATTATTTTCATGAGTAGCATTCAAGAATCTCAGAGTCAAAATATACTTAAATATCATAAATAGCTGTTATCAATCAGATATGGGTTCTGTGTTCAAATATTTTAGTTATACTTGTTTAACAGTTTTATAAGAAATAATAATTTCCCCAGGTTTTAATTTCATTTTTATTTTATTTTGCATCCTCCAGCATATAAACTAACTTCCTTGTTTGTTGCTTTTTTTTTTTTTCTTGGAAAATTTTAGATTTACTCAAAATATGACTTAACAATTTTTGTCATCATCACTTTATTAAAGTTGCCTGCCCTAAAAATGTGACTTCTTGCTGTAAAGTCAGTGAATCTCCTCCAAACCTGAGAGGAACAGAAAAGTGGGATGCTGTTTCTATATCTAAATTCCTATAAATAATTTAAATTCCTTCATTTGGGAAACTCATCTTTTTGACTTCTCATGTTCCCTGACTTCTCATGTTCATACTCGCAAGGATACATATTGCACAGACAGTTTTAGGGCATTTTTACTATTCTTTTAATGTAATGTCCCATGAATCCTTGGTAGTTTCAGAGAAGAAAAATTATACTTTTGATGTCCTTTTCTTCAGATGATTCCTTGATAGGCTGTTTTGGGATCCACCTGTTTCACTGTAGCAGTGTTGTTCAGTGTGGTCCAAGATCTTAGTGAATACTCAAAACTGTTTCTGTAGCTCTGCAAGACCAAGTTATCTTCATAAATTATAATCTCTCTCTCGCTCTCTCTCTTTTTTTTTTTTTTTGCCTCAGTCTTTCATTGACTACACAATAAGCCATATTGTAACAGATTGCATGTGTTATCAGATATGAGACTCCAACCTTCTTCTATTTAATCACACATTAAATATATTCGGGAAAATGTAAAACAATGAGAAAACAATATTATTATCTATCTAATATTTGTATTTGCTGAAAACAATATCACTATCTAATATTTGTATTTGTTTGCAAATATAATTGGATGTTCTTAAAGAGTACCCCATGTCCAAGGAATGGTGGCTGCATGGGTGCCAGAGGGCCTAGAGGAGCTATTCCATGTTCAAGGTCTGGAGGGGTGGCAGTGAGGAGATACTCCTTGTCCAAGGTAAGGAGCAGTGGCTATGCTTTGCTGGAGCAGCCATGAAGAGATACCCCACATCCAAGATAAGAGAAACCCAAGTAAAATGGTAGGTGTTGCAAGAGGGCAGACACACTGAAACCATACTCACAGAAAACTACTCAATCTAATCACACTAGGACCACAGACTTGTCTAACTCAATGAAACTAAACCACGCCCTGTGGGGCCACCCAAGATGGACAGGCATGGTGGAGAGGTTTGACACAATGTGGTCCAATGGAGAAGGGAATGGCAAATCACTTCAGTATTCTTGCCTTGAGAACCCCATGAACAGTAAGAACAGGCAAAATGATAGGATACTGAAAAAGGAACTCCCCAGGTCATTAGGTGCCCAATATGCTACTGGAGATCAGTAGAGAAATAACTCGAGAAAGAATGAAGGGATGGAGCCAAACCAAAAACAGTACCCAGCTATAGATGTGACTGGTGATAGAAGAAAGGTCTGATGCTATAAATAGCAATATTGCATAGGAACCTGGACTGTCAAGTCCATGAATCAAGACAAATTGGAAGTGGTCAAACAGGAGATGGAAAGAGTGAACATCGACATTCTAGGAATCAGCGAACTAAAATGGACTGGAATGGGTGAAGTTAAATCAGATGACCATTATACCTACGACTGCAGGCAGGAATCCCTTAGAAGAAATGAAGTAACCATCATGGCCAAAAAAAGAGTCCAAAATGCAGTACTTGGATGCAATCTCAAAAACGACAGAATGATCACTGTTCATTTCCAAGGCAAACCACTCAATATCACAATAATTTAAGTCTATGCCCCAATCAGTAACACTGAAGAGGCTGAAGTTGAATGGTTCTATGAAGACCTACAAGACCTTTTAGAACTAACACCCAAGAAAGGTGTCCTTTGCATTATAGGGGACTGGAATGCAAAAATAGGAAGTCAAGAAACACCTGGAGTCACAGGCAAACTTGGCTTTGGAATACGGAATGAAGCAAGGCAAAGACTAATAGAGTTTTGACAAGAAAATGCACTGGTCACAGCAAACACCTTCTTTCAACAACACAAAAGAAGAGTCTACACATGGACATCACCAGATGGTCAACACCGAAGTCAAATTGATTATATTCTTTGCAGCCAAAGATGGAGAAGCTCTATATAGTCAACAAAAAACAAGACTGCGAGCTGACTGTGGCTCAGATCATGAACTCCTTATTGCCAAATTCAGACTTAAATTGAAGAAAGTAGGGAAACCACTAGACCATTCAGGTATGACCTAAATCAAATCCCTTATGATTATACAGTGGAAGTGAGAAATAGATTTAAGGGCCTAGATCTGATAGGTAGAGTGCCTGATGAATTATGGACTGAGGTTCGTGACATTGTACAGGAGACAGAGATCAAGACCATCCCCGTGGAAAAGAAATGCAAAAAAGCCAAATGGCTGTCTGACGAGGGCTTACAAATAGCTGTAGAAAGAAGAGAAATGAAAAGCAAAGGAGAAAAGGAAAAATGTAAGTATCTGAATGCAGAGTTCCAAAGAATAATAAGACGAGATAAGAAAGCCTTCCTCAGCGATCAATGCAAAGAAATAGAGGAAAACAACAGAATGGGAAAGACTAGAGATCTCTTAAAAAAAAAAAAATTTGAGACACCAAGAGAATATTCATGCAAAGATGGGCTCGATAAAGGACAGAAATGGTCTGGACCTAACAGAAGCAGAAGATATTAAGAAGAGGTGGCAAGAACACATCAAAGAACTATATATATATATAAGATTTTCATGATCAAGATAATCACTATTGTGTGATCACTCATCTAGAGCCAGACATTCTGGAATATGAAGTTAAGTGGGCCTTAGAAAGCATCACTACAAACAGAGCTAGTGGAAATGATAGAATTCCAGTAAAGCTATCTCAATTCCTGAAAAATGATGCTGTGAAAGTGCTGCACTCAAAACGCTAGCAAATTTGGAAAACTCAGCAGTGGCCACAGGACTGGAAAGGGTGAGTTTTCATTCCAATCCCAAAGAAAGGTAATGGCAAAGAATGCTCAAACTACCACACAAGTGCACTCATCTCACACGGTAGTAAAGTAATGCTCAAAATTCTCCAAGCCAGATTTCAGCAGTATGTGAACCATGAACTACCCAGTGTTCAAGCTGGTTTTAGAAAAGGCAGAGGAACCAGAGATCAAATTGCCAACATCTGCTGGATCATGGAAAAAGCAAAGAGTTCCAGAAAAACATCTATTTCTGCTATGTTGATTATGCCAAAGCCTTTGACTGTGTGGATCACAATAAACTGTGGAAAATTTTGAAAGAGATGGGAATACCAGACCACCTGACCTGACTCTTGAGAAACCTGTATGCAGGTCAGGAAGCAACAGTTAGAATGGGACATGGAGCAAAGACCAGTTCCAAATAGGAAAAGGAGTATGTCAAGGCTGTATATTGTTACCCTGCTTATTTAACTTATATGCAGTGTATATAATAAGAAAATCTGGGCTGGAAGAAGCACAAGCTGGAATCAAGATTGCTGGAAAAAACCTCAGATATGCAGATGACAGCACCCTTATGACAGAAAGTGAAGAGGAACTCAAAGCCTCTTGATGAAAGTGGAAGTGGAGAGTGAAAAAGTTGGCTTAAAGCTCATCATTCAGAAAACTAAGATAATGGCATCTGGTCCCATTATTTCATGGGAAATAGGTGGGGAAACAGTGGGAACAGTGTCAGACTTTATTTTTAGGGGCTCCAAAATCACTGTAGATGGTGATTGCAGAAATTAAAAGACGCTGACTCCTTGGAAGAACAGTTAGACCAACCTAGATAGCATATTCAAAAGAAGAGAAATTACTTTGCCAACAACAGTCCATCTAGTCAAGGCTATGGTTTCTCCAGTGGTCGTGTATGGATGTGAGAGTTGGGCTGTGAAGATAGCTGAGCACCAAAGAATTGATGCTTTTGAACTATGGTGTTGGAGAAGACTCTTGAGAGTCCCTTGGACTGCAAGGAGCTCCAACCAGTCCATTCTGAAGGATATCTGCCCTGCATTTCTTTGGAGAGAATGATGCTGAACCTGAAACTCCAGTACTTTGGCCACCTGGTGTGAAGAGTTTACTGATTGGAAATAACTGTGATGCTGGGATGGATTGGGGGCAGGAAGAGAAGGAGAGGACAGAGGATGAGATGGCTGGATGGCATTACTGACTCGATGGACATGAGTCTGAGTGATCTCTGGGATGGTGAGTTGGTGATGGACAGAGAAGCCTGGCGTGCTGCAATTCATGGGGTGGCAAAGAGTCGGACATGACTAAGCGACTGAACTGAACTGAAAGAGTATATTATTTATATGCACAGATAAAGAATTTATTTCTGTTAGTTTAAAATCGATTAGTTTATAAAAGGCAATGGCACCCCACCCCAGTATTCTTGCCTGGAAAATCCAATGGACGGAGTAGCCTGGTGGGCTGCAGTCCATGGGGTCGCTAACAGTCGGACAGACTGAGCAACTTTACTTTCACTTTTCTCTTTCATGCATTGGAGAAGGAAATGGCAACCCACTCCAGTATTCTTGCCTGGAGAATCCCAGGGATGGGGGAGCCTGGTGGGCTGCCGTCTATGGGGTCACACAGAGTCGGACACGACTGAAGTGACTTAGCAGCAGCAGTTTATAAAAAAATAATTTTTTTAAAATTTATCTGTTCTAATTTCTACTTAGTAAACGTCCATATACATAGCCAGTGATGTATTTGAATGAGCTTGCACAGAATTGCTTGAGATAACTGTGCACTCTTCTCTCCAATCTTATGTTCAGTGACATTTTGTTGGTACCTTGAAATTGAATGTGGTAGAAGTATTAGCCCCTTAGATGTCAGACCCTAATCTTCCAACCTGCGATTGAGTATTTGTCACAAGATGTTCTGACCAAAGGATTTGGTTTCCTGAAGCCAAAATGCTTGAAAATCATGGCTCCAGACAACACTTCCAAACCAACACTACGTCAGTTTGGGAAGTAATACATGTCTCATTAACAAAATCTCTTTTCCAACTTCTTTGTCCCTAATGTTGTAGAAACATATAGACCACAAGTGTACACCGTTTTGATTCTGCCTCAGATCAACATATTTCAAATGGATTACATACTGGGGACGTTCATTCACTAAAATTACAGCTCTTTCAATACTATTTTTGGATATTTAATTCTTGATAAAAACAAAACTTAACTATTTCATATTCACATCACTTTTTTAAAATAGGAAAACATATTTTGTTGAATATTTTTACAGAATATAAAGATACTATTTGTTCTAGCACAACAGTATGCACCCAGTACAAGCTTTATGTTAGTGTGGCAGAGTGCTTTAGGATAAAACTATCCATTAGAAGTTAAGAACAATGAGTTTTATTTTTTTACTGTCAGCCTCCTAGATACTTGAACAAATCAGCTTTTAGTAGCTGAATGATCTTGACCTATCTATCTTCTCCTACTGAAAAGGTATATTATTCATTTAACTTAATTATAACAATTAAACTATACAAATAATTACTAGTATGATAATTATTAATTAATTAATATAATATTGAGTATATTAATTAATACTATTCAAATTGCAGGGATATTTTCAACAAATGAGCAAATTATCTTACAGAACAGCACCCTGAAAAAATACAAAAAATAACACAGTATATATGTATAACATTTTAAAAATACAGTGGAAAAGTAGAAATTATGTAAATATATCTTTAAGGAACTATCACAGAAGTATTACTCAAAACAGTTTATTAATGCATGAAAAAGTATTGTTTTATAAATATAAAATTTACTTAATATATTCAGCATGAAACTCTTCCTTTTCTTTGAAACAAATGTAAAAATATGAATGTTTTCTACTTCATTAAAAAACACTAAAATGTGAGTATATAACCCTCTGTATTTATAGATATTTATAAAATTAACATACAGATACATATATTTTTAATATAAATTT
>SJYX01024883.1:69274-85917 GCA_006410675.1 Oreotragus oreotragus
GTACAGCCACTATGGAGAACAGTGTGGAGATTCCTTAAGAAATTGCAAATAGAACTGCCTTATGACCCAGCAATCCCACTGCTGGGCATACACACCGAGGAAACCAGAATAGAAAGAGACACATGTACCCCAATGTTCATCGCAGCACTGTTTATAATAGCCAGGACATGGAAACAACCTAGATGTCCATCAGCAGATGAATGGATAAGAAAGCTGTGGTACATATACACAATGGACTATTACTCAGCCATTAAAAAGAATACATTTGAATCAGTTCTAATGAGATGGATGAAACTGGAACCGATTATGCAGAGTGAAGTAAGCCAGAAAGAAAAACACCAATACAGTATACTAACACATATATATGGAAATTAGAAAGATGGTAATGATGACCCTGTATGCAAGATAGCAAAAGAGACACAGATGTGTAGAGCGGACTTTTGGACTCTGAGGGAGAGGGAGAGGGAGAGGGAGAGGGAGAGGGTGGGATGATTTGGGAGAATAGCATTGAAATATGTATACTATCATGTAAGAAACGAATATCCAGTCTATTTCGATGCAGGATACAGGATGCTTTGGGCTGGTGCATGGGGATGATCCTTAGGGATGATGTGGGGTGGGAGGTGGGAGGGGGGGTTCATGTTTGGGAGTTCATGTACACTCGTGGTGGATTCATGTCAATGTATGCCAAATCCAATACAGTACTGTAAAGTAAAATAAAGTTAAAAAAAAAAGGGTCTTTTGTTTTTGCATTGTAATAGTAGGCTATAAAAGTGAAAATTAAAGGAGTACTAGAGGACTTAAAAATTAAAAAAAAAAGAATGATCATAATAATAGTAAAAAATATAACTAGGACTTTCTCTGCTGTTGTTTTGGGTATTGTAGGATCAGTTCATTTTCAGATAGTCCCTTGGTCCAGCTTATATTTCTCAAGATCTATAGGCCCCTTCCTATGTAGTCAGTACCAACAACAGGGTTTTTATCTATTGCACCTGTCATTTCCATGGCGGTTCCCTCTGTTTTAGCTTCTGTTTGCTGGTCTCTTCAGTGTCTGATTTCCGCCCTGACGCAAAGAGGGCAGTGGTGGACACTTTTTTAAGGCTCCCTTGTTCAGTCACGCTGTGGGGAGGGAGGGACGCTGCAAACAAATAACACTGGTGTATGTTCACAGTGTCTCAGCCATACTGGGCCTGCCTCCACTCACAGCGCGTGCTCCCTCCTTGCCCACACTGCTCAGCCTCTAGGTTTCTCCACCGGGAACCATCTGAGGCCAGCCCTGGGCTGCATGCACCTCCCAGGTCTAAGCCACTCAGGTTCAGGCACTTGGGTATTCCTCAGAGGTGCAGGGGGAAAGGCAATGGCACCCCACCCCAGTACTCTTGCCTGGAAAATCCAGTGGATGGAGTAGCCTGGTGGGCTGCAGTCCATGGGGTCGCTAACAGTTGGACAGACTGAGCAACTTTACTTTCACTTTTCTCTTTCATGCATTGGAGAAGGAAATGGCAACCCACTCCAGTATTCTTGCCTGGAGAATCCCAGGGATGGGGGAGCCTGGTGGGCTGCCGTCTATGGGGTCACACAGAGTCGGACACGACTGAAGTGACTTAGCAGCAGCAGCAGCAGCAGAGGTGCAGAGTCGGTTAGGCCTGCGTTTTGTGCCCTTCCCAGGTCTGAGCAGCTCAGGTGATGAGGTGTTTGGTGAGCGTGGTCCCTGCGACTTATCTCCTCCCCCTTCCCTGCCACTCGGTTTTCTGGGAGTACAACCGGAGCACCTTCTCAGGAGGATGTTGACTGTCCCGAACCCCAAGAAGTCTTAGTTAGCAAAGAAGCCTGCTTCCAGTTTGGTAGATAATGTCTCTCTGGGGCTGCGATTGCCCCCTTCCAGCTCTGGCTGCCTGTCACCGGAGGGGGATGGTCTGCAGCCGGCTAGTTCTGTTCGGTCCTTTGTTCTGTGCACGGTCCTGGCAGTGTCTTAGGGCTTTTTGTGTGGTAGTTATCCCACAGTATGGTTTGCTAGCCCAAGTTAGTCCACTCGAATTGTGCTCGGGGCATTCAGGCCAGATCCTTACTCTGAGGGATGCAGCCTGTGCCTCCGTGCCCAGCCTCTGCTTGCTAGTGGTGGATGCAGGTTTCTTCACTACTTCTCTGCTGGGGGAGTTACCGTTGGGCTCTTAATCTGTGGGTTTTAATTATTTATTTATTGTTTCTCCCTGTTATGTTGCTCTCTGTGCTTCCAAGGCTCATCACAGACTCAGCAGTGAGAGTGCTACCTGGGGTTTGGAAACTTTTACCTTTTTAAAACTCCCTTCCTGGGACAGAGCTCCATCCCTACCTCTTCTGTCTCTTTTTTTGTCGTGTATATTTTTTCCTTCCTCCTTTTGAAGACAATGGGCTGCTTTTCTTGATGCCTGATGTCCTCTGCCGGCATTCAGAAGTTGTTTTGTGGAATTTACTCAGCGTTTAAATGTTCTTGTGATGAATTTGTGAGGGAGAAAGTGGTCTCCCTGTCCTATTCCTCCACCATCTTAGAACCACCTCCCATAGTTTTAAATGTATTATTAGTTTGAAATCTTGTCATCATTAAGTAGAGTTAGGATAAAATTGAAATCAGATTGTCCTTATTATGTATGCAAATACATAATTTTAAAATATTTTTGTTTAAGTTTAGACATATAAACTAAAATTTAAAATATTCTTTGAAACTAATAAAATTTTATTTTCAGAAGCTATCACAATGATGGGAAATCGTAGATTCAGTAAATATTTGTCCAACTTAGGAATGAATCTAGTTACACTCCTGTATTATCATTTTTTAAGTGAGTATTTTGAAATATAGAAATTTTATATTTTGAGGATGCCAAATGCACATGTATTTTTAATGGCAAGGTAAGATTTACAACACTTTCCCTAATAAAAATCATTTTCCACAGGATGGCAGGAGAGGAAATTGAAATCGCTTCTCATTTTATAGGTGAAGAAACTTCTAAGAGGTAAATGTATTCACTTATTTCACATGATTTCCTTTTTAAATAACTTGTTTAGAATCTATGAGCTTTAGCAATCTGTATCAATTAACTTGCATCACTTGAGAAATGAAATATATTTATTGTGACCCACTTACATATTTCTTTTTTTTTTTTCAGGTTTTAGAGTAATTTATTATGCATAATAGAAAACTAATACAGAGAATTTCAATATAATTTAGGTCTATAAATATTTTAGAAGCCTTTTCCTAAAATCAATTGATAACTTGTTTTTTTTTCTTTTTTTTTTGTATTTATTTTTTTACACGAACTCCCAAACATGAACCCCCCTACCACCTCCCACCCCACATCATCCCTCCAGAACATCCCCATACACCAGCCCCAAGCATATTGCATCCTGCATTGAACATAGACTGGCAATTCATTTCTTACATGATAGTATACATATTTCAATGCTATTCTCCCAAATCATCCCCCCCTCTCCCTCTCCCTCTCCTTCTCCCTCAGAGTCCATAAGTCCGCTCTACACATCTGTATCTCTTTTGCTGTCTTGCACTTTAAAATCTGTTTTCTGTTACAGCCCACCACTTTTCTATTATAGCTCATTTAGTTTATTTTTTTTTAGATATTGTAGATATTTATACCTAAAGAAAACTTGAAAATACCATCAAAACTATGGCTCCAAATATAAATTATCAAGCATCAGATACAAAAGCTGTCTTCAATTTCTTTATAAATGTATCCCACTGGAAAAAAAAAATGTACACTGATAATCTTTGTACTCTCATCCTTTATCTTTGGCATTTGTTTTCCTATGATAATGAATTTAATTTTCAATATATTGCAATTAAAATATATATGGATTTCCCATTTTTGTAAGTCAAAATAATGCTTTAGAAACAAATCAATGTAATTGTGTGTGTGTGTGATTTACCACACACTTTTGAAAGTGTATTAATTTAAAAAACTGCCATGAAAGTGGACAAAAATGGATATTCCTACACATATGTATATACAAATACATATATAATACAAATTCGTGTTGAAATTATAAAAAAAAAAAACTATAGTCGTTTAGTTGCATTTCACTGTAAATTATAAAAATGATAGGTTTCTCAAATCAGACATTAATGTAAGATTTTAGCAATACTGTTTTATTGATAGTATTTAAATTATTAAAAAATAGAAAGATCATTGATTATAATAAAACAAATAATGCAAAGAGTGCAAGAATAATGCAAATAACGCAAAGAAATAGAGGAAAACAATGAAATGGAAAAGACTAGAGATATCTTCAAGAAAATGAGATGCCAAGGGAATATTTCATGTAAAGATGGTCTTTATCAAGGGAAAAATGGTACAGACCTAACAAATGCAGAAGATATTAAGAAGAAGTGGCAAGAATACACAAAAGCACTATACAAAACAGATTTTCATGACCCAGATAACCACATTGGTGTGGTCACTCACCTAGAGTCAGACATCCTGGAGTCCGAAGTCAAGTAGGCCATAGGAAGCATTAATACAAAAAAAAAAAAGCTAGTGAAGGTGATGGAATTTCAGTTGAACTTTTTCAAATCCTAAAAGATGATGCTGTGAAAGCACTCAGTTTGCCAGCAAATTTGGAAAACTCAGCGGTGGCAACAGGACTGGAAAGGTCACTTCTCATTCCAATCCCAAAGAAAGTCAATGCCAAAGAATACTCAAACTACCATACAATTGCACTCATCTCACATGCTATTAAAGTAATGCTCAAAATTCTCCAGGCCAGGCTTGAACAATACATGAACCGTGAACTTCCAGATGTTAAAGTTGGTTTTAGAAAAGGCAGAGGAACAAGAGATCAAATTGCCAACATCTGTTGGTTCACTGAAAAAGCAAGAGAGTTCCAGAAAACCATCTACTTCTGCTTTATTATCTATGCCAAATCCTTTGACTGTGTGGATGATGACAAATTGTGGAAAATTCTGAAAGAGAGGGGAATACCAGACCACCTGAACTGCCTCCTGAGAGACCTGTTACAACTGGACATGGAAAAACAGACTGGTTCCAAATTGAGAAAGGAGTACTTCAAGGAGGTATACTGTCACCCTGCTTATTTAAATTATATGCAGAGTACATCATGCAAAACACAGGCTGAATGAAGGACAAGCTGGAATTGAGACTGCTAGTAGAATTATCAATAACATCCGATACACAGATGGTTCCACCTTTATGACACAAAGTGAAGAAGAACTAAAGAGCCTCTTGATGAAAGTGAAAGAGGATAGTGAAAAAGTTGGCTTAAACTTGGTATTCAAAAAACTAAGACCATGACATCCAGCCCCTTCACTTCATAGCAAATAGATGGGGAAATGACAGATTTTATTTTCTTGGAGTCCAGAATCACTGCAGATGGTGACTGCAGCCATGAAATTAAAAGACATTTGCTTCTTGAAAGGAAAGCTATGACCAACCTAGACAGCATATTAAAAAGCAGAGGTATTACTTTGCTAACAAAGGTCCCTCTAGTCTAAACTATGTTTGTTTGTTTTTTTTTTTCAGTAGTCATGTAAGAATGTTGGACTATAAAGAAAGCTGGGTGCTGAAGAATTGATGCTTTGAACTGTGGTGTTGGAGAAGACTCTTGAGAGTCCCATGGACTGCAATGAGATCAAACCAGTCAATCCTGAAGGAAATCAGTTCTGAATATTCATTGAAAGGACTGATGCTGAAGCTGATTCCTCAATACTTTGGCCACCTGAAGCGAAGAATTGACTCTGTAAAAGACCCTGATGCTGGGAAAGATTGAAGGCAGGAGGAGAAGAAGATAGCAGAGGATAAGATGGTTGGATGCAACACCAACTCAATGGACATGAGTCTGAGAAAGCTCTGGGAGTTGGTGATGGACAGGGAAGCCTGGCACGCTGCACTCTGTGGGGCTGCATATAGTCAGACACGAACTGAGTGACTGAAATGAACTGATAATAATACAAATGAACTACAAATTTTCACAAGTGGTCTACATTTTACATGAAAGTCATATTTTACTGTCCATATTATTAATTGATTCATACTTTCAGAAATAATTCTTGTAATAGTTGAAAGATTTTCTTGAAAGCTTCCAGCTGTGCTTGCCCATCTGCAAGCTTGTTATTTTTATTAGAGTTTTACAGTTAGTATTGTTTATCCTACATTGACTGAAAGCTCTATCCTGCAACATTGTTGCTGTCAGTTATGCCTACACTTCAGTTTACTCATTAGTCTGATCAATCCATCTATCTCCCCTTCACCCTTCTATTGAATGCTATTCTGTGGAGTGCACATAAGTAATCTTTCAGCATTACAGACTGTATATCATAATGTTACTTTCTGTTGTTCTTAATAATTCAGCTGAGTAAATGGACTGAAACAAATGTATTAAAACTGTTGATCATAGATTTATCTGTCTTTTCTATGCTCAAATAATATAAAATATCAGTAATTCTACCTTTGAGCTTATATTTCAGTATTTTCCAAGTGTATAAAATGTGTGGTTCTTATAGAATTTTTTTTTTAAGTGTACATTCAGATCTAGACTTGTTCAATTTCTTAGTGTCTGGTCCTGGACAAATTAAGCTCTATAAAACAGAGTATGCATGTGACTGAACCCCTTTCTAACATTTGGACTCAATAATGACAATTATTTCCTGTTATTGTTGTTCAGTCACCAAGTCGTGTCTTACTTTGTGTTCTCCCATGGACTTCAATATGCCAGGCTTCCCTGTTCTTCACTATCTCCTGGAGTTTGCCTGAACTCATGCTCATTGAGTCAGTGATGCCATCCAACTGCCTCACCTTGTGTCGTCCCCTTCTCCTCTTGCCCTCAATCATTTCCAGCATCAAGGTCTTTTCCAATGAGAAAGCTCTTTTAATCAGGTGGCCTAAATATTGGAGCTTTAGCTTCAGCATCAGTACTTCCATTGGATATTCATGGTCAGATTCCTTTAGGATTGACTAGCTTGATTTCCTTGCATTCCAAGAGATGCTTAAGAGTCTTCTCTAACACCACACTTCAAAAACATTAATTATTCTGTGCTCAGCCTTCTTTATGGTCCAATTATCGCATCCTTACATGAGTACTGGAAAAAACACAGTTTTGACTACATGAACTTTGTCAGCAAACCAATGTCTCTGTTTTTTAATATGTTGTCTGGGTTTATCATAGCTTTTCTACCAAGGAGTAAATGTCTTTTTATTTCATGGCTACAGTCACCTTTTGCAGTGATTTTAAAGCCCAAGAAAATAAAATCTGCCATGCCTCCCAACCTCACCCATCTATTTGCCATGAAATGATGGGACCAAATATCATAATCTTAGTTTTTCAAATGTTAAGTTTTAAGCCAGGTTTTTCACTCTCCTCTTCCAGTTTAATCAAGAGGAACTTTAGTTCCTTTTCAGTTTCTGCCATTAGGGTAGTATTGTCTGCATATTTGAGTTTGTTACTTCTCCCAGCAGTTTTTATTACAACTTGTGATTTATCCACCCTGGTATTCCTCATGATTTACTCTGCATAGATGTTAAATAATCAGCATGACAATATATCTATGTCCCTATTTTGAACCAGTTCATTGTCCATGTCCTATTCTAACTGTTGCTTCTTGACCTGCATACAGGTTTCTCAGGAGGTAGGTAAGGTGGTCTGGCATTCCTATCTCTTTAAAAATTTTCCCACAGCTTGTTGTGATCCAGATAGTCAAAGGCTTTTGGTTAGTCAGTGAAACAGAAGTAAATGCTTTTCTTAATTCCCTTGGTTTTTCCATGATCCAAGGAATTTCACTGTATTTAATTGAAACTGTAGAACCAGACATGGAACAATAGACTGATTCCAAATCAGGAAAGGAGTACATCAAGGCTGTACATTGTCACCCTGCTTATTTAACTTATATGCAGAGTGCATCATGAGAAATGTTGGGCTGAATGAAGCACAAGCTGGAATCAAGATTGGGTAGAAAAATATCAATAACCTCAGATATGCAAATGACATCACACTTATGGCAGAAAGCAAAGAAGAACTAAAGAACGTTTTGATGAAAATGAAAAGGAGAGTGAAAAAGTTGGCTTAAAACTCAACATTCAGAAAACTAAGATCATGGAATCTGGTCCCATCACTTCATGGCAAGTAGATGGTGAAACAGTGGAAAAAGTGGCTGACTTTATTTTCCTGGGCTCCAAAATCACTGCAGATGGTGACTGTAGCCATGAAATTAAAAGATGCTTACTCCTTGGAAGAAAAGTTATGACCAACTCAGACAGCATATTAAAAAGCGTAGACATTGCTTTGTCGACAAAGGTCCGTCTAATCAGGGCTATGGTTTTTTTCACTGGTCATGTATGATTGCCAGAGCTGGGCTATAAGAAAGCTGAGCCCCGAAGAATTGATGCTTTTGAACTGTGATGTTGGAGAAAGCTCTTGAGAGTCCCCTGGACTGCAAGGTGATTGAACCAGTCCATCCTAAAGGAAATCAGTCCTGAATACTCATTGGAAGGACTGATGTTGAAGCTGAAACTCCAGTACTATGGCCACCTGATGTGAAGAACTGACTCATTTGAAAAGACCCTGTTGCTGGGAAAGATTGAGGGTCTCTTGAGAGTCCCCTGGACTGCAAGGTGATTGAACCAGTCCATCCTAAAGGAAATCAGTCCTGAATACTCATTGGAAGGACTGATGTTGAAGCTGAAACTCCAGTACTATGGCCACCTGATGTGAAGAACTGACTCATTTGAAAAGACCCTGTTGCTGGGAAAGATTGAGGGTGGTAGTAAAAGGGGAAGACAGAGTATGAGACGGTTGGATGGCATCACCAACTCTGTGGGCATGAGTTTGAGTAAACTCCGGGAGCTGTTGATGGACAAAGAGGCATGGCGTGCTGCAGTCAATGGGGTCACAAAAAGTGGGACACGACTAAGTGACTGAACTGAACTGAACTGAATTTATTAAAAACTTTACTCTCTAGAGTTGCAAAATTCATCTTTAAAACAAATTCTATTATTTATTTTTATCAAAAGTGTAATATTTAAAAAATCACGTTTCAAAACCTATATAGTAAAATGTAATACCTTTAGTTCTTTTTGTATGATTTGACATGACTGAGTGACTAACACACACATGATTCAATAAGTTATTTGATAAAATGTCTAAGGGAAATTTCTTTATTAGATTAGAAATTTAAAATGCCTTTACTAAATTAGAAAATCAAATAAATGAAGTAACAGTGAACCTAATTTTATGCATTGATTAACTTCAGTTTAGTTCAGTCACTCAGTCGTGTCTGACTCTTTGTATGCTAGGCCTCCCTGTTCATTACCATCTCTCGGAGTTTACTCAGACTCACGTCCATTGAGTCTGTGATACCATCCAGCCATCTCGTCCTCGGTCGTCCCCTTCTCCTCTTGCCCCCAATCCCTCCCAGCATCAGAGTCTTTTCCAATGAGTCAACTCTTCACATGAGGTGGCCAAAGTACTGGAGTTTCAGCTTTAGAATCATTCCTTCCAAAGAAATCCCAGGGTTGATCTCCTTCAGAATGAACTGGTTGGATCTCCTTGCATTTACTGAGTTCTTACCATTTGTTAGATGTTACACTTGCACTGATGAAGACTGAAAAATGTCTTTGACATTAACATCAACTGGAACATTTATAATTTAGCAAGATAACACATTTCTTCTCATAAAAGTTTTCTGTGTAATTCAGAATTGACTATTAATGCAATGAGAATATTTGCCACCTAGAATAGTAAGAATCATCTGTAGATCTTCACCTTTTTCTTACACATAAATTTTCATACAAATAAAATGAATTATGGAAGTAAAAATTGTGTAAAACATTATTATGCTATGATTGATTTTAAATCTGAAGAAATGTGTGCTAGAAATGCTTTTCACATATCATAATTTAATTTTTTTTTGCTGTTATACAGTAACGAATAAATTCTGTGCTAACATCCTGTTAATAATTTCACACTTAAAATATCTTGTTTTTCTTTTGCAAATAGTTATATTCAATATAAACACCCTGAAATATATATGAAGTAAATTAGAAAATAGCACAATGTGCTGTCCTCTCTACACTAATGAGCTTCACATGAGCTGTATCTTTCAGATGCTCTCATTAATTTATTTTACAAATGAGAACATTGAGGTAAATGGGGTAAGAAAGGAAAAAAAAAGTACATTGTTGCTAAAGTGAAAAAAAAATCAAAAAATAAAAGTGAAACAAAACAGAATGAGATTCTGAGGAATGTTGCAAGGAGAATTTATTTAACTTAGCTTTGAGAATCCAGCACTAGAAAGAGAAATGAGACAATTTAACATTTTTGACACCACAAAAGAAACTTCTGGGATTTCAGTCATAAGAAACAGTTCTTTTCAAAAATATATTTACAAATTAGTATGGATAAGAGACATTGAAAAGCTATTTAAACAGTAAAATTTAATTGTGTCATATAGAATATACACAAAAATATTTTGAAGGAAGATGGCAAAGAAAGAAGCAAATAAATATAAATATTAGTTCAAAGGAAAGTGCACATGGTATCTGTCCTGTTTTCCTTTGTGTGGGCAATTACACATTTATTTTTTTCTCTTCTCTCTCCTTAGGTGTTCAGTTTGACATTTTCAGAGACTTGAAATTGTTCAATCATCAAGACAAAAATGAAAACAGATTTATGTTTTATTTCCTTAATTCTATCAATAGAGAGACACTGTGTATTTATCTTCTTCCTTATTTCTAAACTCTTTATCATCTTTTTCACCCCTTATGAACTTGGGCTTCCCTTGTAGCTCAGTCGGTAAAGAACCTGCCTGCAGTGCAGGAGACCTGGGTTCAATCCCTGGGTTGGGAAGATACCCTGAGAAGAAAATGGCAACCCACTCCAGTATCCTTGGCCTGGAAAAGCTCATGGACAGTGGAGCCTGGTGGGCTGCAGTTCATGGCAAAAAAGTCAGGCATGACTGAGCAACTAACACTTACTTACTTATGAACTTGGGGGGAAATTTACAGTAACCAAAAAGTCAGGCATGACTGAGCAACTAACACTTACTTATGAACTTGGGGGGAAATTCACAGTAACCAACAGCAACAATATTCCATCTTTATAAAATATATGCTTTGGCTCTAACGACAAGTAGACAGGTAAGTACTGTTCCACACACCACATGGCATTCTTCTAACCACATTTGAATATAGGACCCTATAAAACGTTTTTTGCCAGTCACATATAAATTAATGTATTTTTATGTTGTTTCTTTTAATTATATTAAAGGTAACTTTCAGTTTGCAGTTATTGCAAAATATTATCTATATTCCCCATGTTTTACAATACATTCTAGAACCTATCTGTAATCCCGGATACTTATCGCATCTTCTTTTTCTGTTCATTTGTTGATGGACACTTAACTTGTTTCCATTTCCTGGAGATTATACATAATGCGGCAATGAAGAGGGTGCATGTAACTTTTTGAATTAGTGTTTCTTTCAGATATAAATCCAAACGTGGAATTGCTGGGTTATATGATATTTCTATTTTTTGTTTTTTAGAAACCTCCATACTGTTTTCCACAGTGGCAACACCAATTTACATTCCTACCAATAGTGTAGGAGTTTCCCTTTTCCCCACATCTTCACTTCATTGGCGTTCTTACTGGTAATAACCATTCTGACAGTTGTAAGGTGATATTTCATTGTGGTTTTTATTTGCATTTCCCTGATATTTAGCAATGTTGAGCATCTTTTCATGTGCTTTTTAGCCATCTGCATTTCCTCTTTGAAAAAGTGTTTGTTCAGTTCAACATCATTTGATGGTAGCAGAAAGACAACTTGGTAGAATGAAAAACTTCCATTAATTTACTCTCATATGAATTAAATGATTACATAAACAGCATTATCAAGCACCTAAAAAGGAAACATTAAAAATAAGAAAAAAGAAGCATTGATACTTAAAATGAAAGATATCAGTATTTGAAAAGTATATACACAGCAACCATCTAGCATTAACTACACAGAACTCCAAGACATTTCTGACAAAGGTAGGTCTCAGACCCAATTTCTTTCCAAGTGGGAATGGAGGGATATGCATACTTATTTATAACACTAGGGCCATTTTAAGTCCACAAAATACATGCTATATTTTATGGAGTTTTATTATTATTACTCTTCTAACTTCAATAAATAAACTCTTTGAAGTCAGATTTAAAGGAACATTGGACTTCCCCTGTAACCTTTCAGTTAAGTCGCTCACTCGTGTCCGACCCTTTAAGACCCCATGGACTGTAGCACGTCAGGCTTCCCTATCCATCACCAACTCCCGGACCTTGCTCAAACTTATGTCCATCGAGTTGGTGATTCCATCCAAACATCTTATCCTCTGGTGTCCCATTCTCCTGCCTTCAATCTTTCCCAGCATCAGGGCTTTTTCCAGTGAATCAGTTCTTCACATCAAGTGGCTAAAGAATTGGAGTTTCAGATTCAGCATTAGTCCTTTCAATGAATATTCAGAACTGATTTCCTTTAGGATTGACTGATTTTATCTCCTTGTGATCCAAGGGACTCTCAAGAGACTTCAACACCACAGTTCAAAAGTATCAATGTAATCTCGAGTGCCATTTATTTAGTATATGGCTCTATGTGTCCTAAGTCTAGTGGCTCTGAGTTAATGTATACACAGTTCTCTAGTGTTAGTGGTCAAGAAATGACATTTGTGAACATAGCACGGAGAGCAGCTTAATTTCAATGATCTGAAAAGATGGAAGTTTCTCTTCCTAAGAAAATGGCAGAGGGGCACGTAAACCCTTTCTCCATAGCACACAAGTCAGGGCATAAAGCTGGAATCCCTGAGTAATCAGCAAAGCACAGAAGAAAAGATATTCTAAATAAAATAGAACTTGTGTCAGGCACATCTATTAAAAAAAAAAAAAAAAAAGAATAAAAACTCACATGTTCCAGAGTTAGATAAGTAAATTGGGAACAAGATTTGCACAGACAAAAAATTATATTCCATAAGTATGAAATCAGATTCAAAAAGCACTCCAAGGGATATATTCTATTGCACACTGCATGAAACATAGAAAAATACTGAATATGGAAAACAAAACAGTGAGGGAAGACTAATTTTAGAATAATTATGCTTCCTCCTAAAAAGTTTTCAGAAAGGTATCTGTAATTACCTGGCAAAATCTGGAAGTTAATAGCTGATTGAAACTTAGAGTATTTATGCTCAGGTGGTAAATAATCTGCCTGAAATGCAGGAGACCTAGGTTCAATCCCTGGGTTGAGAAGATCCACTGGAGATGGAAATGGCAACCTAGTGCAGTATTCTTGCCTGGAAAATTTCATAGACAGAAAGGCCTGCATAGTCAATGGGGTCTCAAAGAATCAGACACAGCTAAATGACTAACACACATGTATGTGTGTGCACACCCTACATACACAGGGATAATTTACTGTTTTAAAATTCACACTTAAATACTAGCAATATTTTATAATTATACTTCACTTTGGAAAATAAGTGTGCCTAAAATTAACTCAAATGTGATTATGAGAAATGTAAAAAATGGTTCCTTAATAAAAGCTATTATTATCTGAGTATTCTACATATATACTTTGTATGAAAAGACATGGCAAATATATATTTAATGAAGTAAATTTTTAAAAAGTGTTTGATGAGTTGGTAGTTAAATAAATGAAAAAAATATTTGACATAACAGAAAAATCACTGTATTGATTTATTTCATTGCATTGCTTCAATTAACTATATTTTTATATATTTTTAAAAAGTATATTTAAAAAATAGTATATTTTTATATACTTTTAAAAAATCACCCTCAATATTTTTGTTAAAGGTAAAGTGAACACTTTAATAATGAATGTAAAAGTAATAATTGTTCAAAGGAAACTCTGGCTAAAGAGAACATTTTTGAAAAGAGATACTTTGGACACCTCTCTGCTGATACATGATTTTATAGAGAAACATATTTCCACATATAAAAATATGATTGGAAACAAAATTTTAGCTCTTTAAAAAATGTGTACTGATTGATGATTTATAATGTATTTATTAAAAAAAATATGAGCATACTATTCTTTCTTTAAAGAAGATTAGTTTTAAATGGATGGAAAATTGCCTGCTAAATTACAGTATAACTCTTCCATTATTGATACATATGATTGTAAATGTTTATTATGACATTTAAAGCTAACGGTCTTTTTTGAACATCCTATATGACTTTTTTGATCATAGCATCCATTAAAAGAATATATTTAAATCAGCTTAATAAAATTATTGTTCTTTCTGTAATTATTATTTCAGCTACAAATATTTGCTTGTATGAACACAGACAGGAATCTTGAATTATAGAAGTATTTTGAAAATGCATTTATTATTTATTCTTTTAACTTCATTTAGGTTTTAGATATGTTGTACAATGTACATTATATTTGTATACATGTTTTTATATATAAAATAATTAAATTAATAAATGTATTTTGGTTTTGTTAGACAATTAACTTACTGAATGGAGTTAGGAAACAAATTTTGGAGACTACTGGACTAATATGGAACCCATATCTTTAGGAGTCAAATCCATGTAAACTGTATATTAATTTATACAATGAAAAAGTGGGATGATTTAATAAGCAAATAGTCTATGTTTCTATGATAAACTGATTGAATAAATGGACTAAGAAGGCTAAATTAAACGAATGCTTCAAGGAGAATTTGTCAGCCAACCTGAAGCCATGAGATATCAGGGTAACTGACAAGACTAGCTGGCACCTAACAACAAGGAAAAGAATACTTTACACCTTTTAAGGAATAAAGGAATTGAAAGTATTATTACAGACAGCAGAAGAAAGGCATGTAAGGCAAGTTCTGACCTTCAATGACAGCTCACTGAGTAACGCTAGTACATAAAACAGAGACACACTACAAATTACACAGCTTAAGGTTTTACATTTTAAACTCAGTTTAAAGAAGAGCTTATGACCTATAATTATTGTTTTAATTTACTTGCAGTAGGAGAGAAATTGTTAATAGTTTCTTATAAATAATATTAAACTAGCAGTAAAATATAGTTTAAATAAAATTATCCTTTGGTTACTTTTCATGACAGTAGATATCAATTTTCAATAGTGGTTACATTCAATATAGTTAAAAAAATCCATTTTGGTTAAAAATCATTAATCACAAAAACACAGGAACAAATATTTCCATCTTCTTTATCTTATGTAGTGTGGTATGTTGAGAAAATATTTCAGATGTTTCCTTAATCTAGGATGTGGATTATCTAAAACTAAACAAATACAAACATATGAGAGTCTGAAGTAATAAAAGTAGTTCAGTTCAGTTCAAATCAGTCACTCAGTCATGTCCGACTCTTTGCGACCCTACGGACTGCAGCACACCAGGCTTCCCTGTCGTTCACCAACTCCCAGAGTTTACTCTGGCACAAGCTCCAGAATCCCCTGTGCCACAGCCCTATCTTCCAGGAAGCCTGCTGTGGCCATTGGACCAACCTCACGTGAAAAGGGGAAGACAACACTCTAGAAAATCACAGTTCTGCAACTGTGGACCCAGCCTTCCCAAAGCAGGCCAGGCCCTGTCCTGAGAGCAACAGGGAACATAAATTGGTAGAGCCACTTTGGAAAACAGTATGGAGGGTTCTCAAAAAACTAAAAATAGAGCTATCATATTATCTCATACTCATGTCCATGGAGTCGGTGATACCATCCAACCATCTCATCCTCTGTCATCTCTTTCTCTTCCCACCTTCACTCTGCCCCAGCATCAGGGTCTTTTCAAATGAGTCAACTCTTCATATCAGGTGGCCGAAGTATTGGAATTTCAGCTTAAGCATCAGTCCTTCCAATGAATATTCAGCCTGATTTCACTTAGGATGGACTGGTTGGATCTCCTTGAAGTCCAAGGGACTCTCAAGAGTCTTCTCCAACACCATAGTTCAAAAGCGTCAATCTTTGGCGCTCATCTTTCTTTATAGTCCGATTCTCACATTCATACATGACTGCTGGAAAAATCGTAGCCTTGACTAGACTGACCTTTGTAGACAAAGTAATGTCTCTGTTGTCTAGGTTGATATAAGTAGTGCTAGATGCTAAACACTGTGAAAGTGCTGCACTCAATATGCCAGCAAATTTGGAAAACTCAGCAGTGGCCACAGGACTGGAAAAGGTCAGTTTTCATTCCAATTCCAAAGAAAGGCAATGCCAAAGAATGCTCAAACTACTGCACAATTGCACTCATCTCACACGCTAGGAAAGTAATGCTCAAAATTCTCCAAGCCAGGCTTCAGCAATATGTGAACCGTGAACTCCCTGATGTTCAAGCTGGTTTTAGAACAGGCAGAGGAACCAGAGCTCAAATTGCCAACATCCACTGGATCATGGAAAAAGCAAGAGAGTTCCAGAAAAACATCTATTTCTGCTTTATTGACTATGCCAAAGCCTTTGACTGTGTGGGTCACAATAAACTGTGGAAAATTCTGAAAGAGATGGGAATACCAGACCACCCAACCTGCCTCTTGAGAAATCTGTATGCAGGTCAGGAAGGAACAGTTAGAACTGGACATGGAACAACAGACTGGTTCCAAATAGGAAAAGGAGTACGTCAAGGCTGTATATTGTCTCCCT
>SJYX01024883.1:89013-101766 GCA_006410675.1 Oreotragus oreotragus
AGGTTGGTCATAACTTTTCTTCCAAGGAGTAAGCGTCTTTTAATTTCATGGCTGCAGTCACCATCTGCAGTGATTTTGGAGTCCCAAAAAATAAAGTCTGACACTGTTTCCACTGTTTCCCCATCTATTTCCCATGAAGTGATGGGACCGGATGCCATGATCTTCGTTTTCTGAATGTTGAGCTTTAAGCCAAGTTTTTTACTCCCCTCTTTCACTTTCATCAAGAGGCTTTTTAGTTCCTCTTCACTTTCTGCCATAAGGGTGGTGTCATCTGCATATCTGAGATTATTGATATTTCTCCTGGCATTTGTCACCTCTAAATGTTTGCTTCTGCATAGTTTTTTATACTAAAGTAATATATTTTACCTTGACCCCTACAAAACTCAGAATTCTTTGTATAATTCTGCTTGTGTTGCCATATCAAAATACTACAAACTGAGTTGCTTAAATTATAGATATTTATTTTGTCACAGTTCTGATCAAGTTTCTGGTCAATTTGTTCTCTGAAATAGGGTTCTTGTGAACTTGTAGACAGCTGCTTTCTGTCCTTATTTGACCTTTTGTGGCACACAGAGAGAGGTGAGCAAGACAGAGACAGAGTGAGCATTCACACTTTTACATGTCTTCCTGTTGGACACAAGTCCCACCTTCCTGACCTCATTTAACCTTAATTACACCCTCACACCAAATTCAGCAACTCTAGGAGCTAAGGATTCAGCATGAATTTTTTGAAGAATTAAATATTCAGTCCATAACAGTCCTGAATTCATATAAAACAACATGAAATATCTATGGGTAATTTTTTTTTCTTTCCTTTTATATAATTTATTTTTCTGTTCACACTTATAACCCCAGTCTACGTTTCTATCCCCCAGAAACATAATTTAATATATTTTTATGTTTGAATGTGTTTTGGGGGCTTTGTTTGTTCTTTTTTGTTTGTTTGTTTTAATTGTCATACAGTTGACGTATATTATACAAGTTACAGATGTATAATACAGCAATTTGCAATTTTGAGTTATATTCCATTTACTATTATAATAAAGCATTCCCTCTATTCCCTGTGTTGTACAATATATCTGCATAGCTTATTTATTTTATACATAGTATACTTGATCTCTTAATCCCCTACCCTTAAGTGCCCCTCCTCCGTTTCCTTTCCCCACTGGTAGGAACTAGCTTGTGCTCTCTATGAGTCTGTCTCATTTTTGTATTATTCACTAGTTTGTTATATTTTTTAGATTCCACACATAAGTGATATCATACAGTACTTGTTTTCCTCTGTCTGATTTCTTTCACTTAGCACAATACTCTCCAAGTCCATCCATGTTTTTACAAATGGCAATATTTCTTTTCTTTTTTTTTTTAATGGCTAAGTAACCACGTACCATAATTTCTTTATCCATTCATCTGTTAATGGATACTTAAGATGTTTACATATTATGTGTGTGTGTGTGTGTGTGTGTGTGTGCATATATGTGCTCAATTGTGTCTGACTCTGTGACCCCATGGACTGTGACACTCCTGGCTCCTCTGTCTATGGAATTTTTCAGGCAGGAATACTGGAGTGTGTTGTCATTACCATCTCCAGGTTATTTTACTGACCCAGGGATTAAACTCTCATCTCTCTCATTTTCTTCACTGACAGGCAGATTCTTTAAAATTTACCACAAGTTCTGCCTAGGAAGCCCCTTTACATACCTTGGCTATTGTAAATAGTGATACTATGGACATTGGGGTGCATATATCTTTATGGATTAGTGTTTTTGTCTCTTTTGAATATATATACAGAAGTGGAATTGCTTGATAATATAATAGCTCTATTTTTAGTTTTTTGAGAACCCTCCATACTGTTTTCCAAAGTGGCTCTACCAATTTATGTTCNTATGGATTAGTGTTTTTGTCTCTTTTGAATATATATACAGAAGTGGAATTGCTTGATAATATAATAGCTCTATTTTTAGTTTTTTGAGAACCCTCCATACTGTTTTCCAAAGTGGCTCTACCAATTTATGTTCCCTGTTACTCTCAGGACAGAGCCTGGCCTGCTTTGGGAAGGCTGGGTCCACAGTTGCAGAATTGTGATTTTCTAGAGTGTTGTCTTCCCGTTTTCAGGTGAGGTTGGTCCAATGGCCACAGCAGGCTTCCTGGAGGACAGGGCTGTGGCACAAGGGATTCTGGAGCTTGTGTCAGCTCTGCACTGGTCACTCTGGTGGTTAGGATCTTATCTAGGACATTTCTAGACTCAATCATGAGCTCAAAATGCCTTTATGCAAGCTGTCCCTGATGTGTGGAACTGTGCCCTGAGCAGTTAGATGCTTGGCCTAAGAAGTCCAAATACTGACACCTACAGGCTGTTGAGTGGGGCCAGGTCATGATGCTATAGGGATGAATCCACAATGGTGCCCACCAGCACCAGTGTCCACATGGTAGAATGAAATCTTAAGAATTGCTGTCATTAGTGTCTTTGTCCCTAAGTGAGCCACAGCCACCATTACTTCTCCAGAAGATGCCCCAAGACCAACAGATAGGTCTGGCCAGGGTCCTATCAAATTATTGCATTTGCACTGGGTTTCGGTGTGTGTGAGATTTTGTATGAACTTTTTAAGGGTAAAGTCTCTATTTCTCCCAGTCCTCTGATGCCCCCACATTAAATTCAACTGTCCCTCAAAGCCAAATTATCTGGGGCTTATCTCCCTGGTACAAGGCCCCCTAGGCTGGTGAGCACAAAGTGGGACTCAGAACTCTCACTCCCATTGGAGAACATTTGTAATATAATTATCCTCCAATTTGTGGGTTGCCCATAGAGAAGGGAACAAGGGTTATATCAGACTTCTTGCTATCCAAAGTCCCTTCTATGCATCTTTATGTTTTTAGTTAGGGAAGATATTTCTTGGTAGATGCCAGTATTTATCATCAATAGCTGTTTTGCAGATAACTATGATACGTGTGTACTCCTGAGGGGAGGTGAACTCAGGATTTTTCTAATTTGACATCTTGGCCAATTTCTCCTTAATCTTCTTATATGGAAACAATTCTGGATCTCATTTATAGTGTGAATTACTGGATATTTAAAAATGAGCAAAGCACATTATTTTCTAGATGCTTTCATGTAATTTACCTTCAGTTCAGTTCAGTTGCTCAGTCGTGTCCAACTCTGCAACCCCATGAATTGCAGCATCCCAGGCCTCCCTGTTCATCACCAACTCCCAGAGTTCACTCAAACTCACATCCATTGAGTCAGTGATGCAATCCAACTATCTCATCCTCTGTCGGTCGTCCCCTTCTCCTCCTGTCCACAATCCCTCCCAGTATCAAAGTCTTTTCCAATGAGTCAACTCTTTGCATGAGGTGCCCAAAGTATGGGAGTTTCAGCTTCAGCATCATTCCCTCCAAAGAAATCCCAGGGCTGATCTCCTACAGAATGGACTGGTTCAGGGTGACAATATACAGCCTTGATGTACTCCTTTTCCTATTTGGAACCGGTCTGTTGTTCCATGTCCATACCTTAATATGTGTCATTATTTTCACTACAGCCTAATAATTTGCTACATATAAAGAAGTATAAAGGACTTCTCCATTTCTCTAGAAATTTTGTTGTTGTTGTCCAGTCACCAAGTTGTATCTGACTCTTTGTGATTCCATGGATTGCAGCACACCACACCCTGTCCCTTACAATCTCCCTGAGTTTGCTCAAGTTCATGTCCATCTCATCCTCTGTTGGTCTCTTCTGCTTCTGCCTTCAATCTTTCCCAGCATTAAGGTCTTTTCAAATGAGTCTGTTGTTCACATCAGATGGCCAAATTATTGGAGCTTCAGCTACAGCATCAGCCCTTCCAATGGCTATTCAGGGTTGATTTCCTTTAAGATTGACTGTTTTGATATCCTTACTGTCCAAGGGACTCTCAAGAGTCTTTTTCAGCATCACAATTTGAAAGCATCAATTATTCTGCAGTCTGCCTTCTTTATGGTCCAGCTCTCATAATCATACATGACTACTGGAAAGACCATAGACTTGATTAACAGACCTTTGTGAGCAAAGTGATGTCTTTACTTTTTAACACATTGTCTAGGATTGTCATAGCTTTCCTGCCAAGAAGTATTCATCTTCTAATTTCATGACTGAAGTCACCATCCACAGTGATTTTAGAGCCAATACCTATGTGCTATTGAATAGTTGCTGAAGTGTTTTTTAAAGAACAGCATATATTCACTCATTAATTCTAATATTATCATTACTAATCCTTATTTAATTTTCCAGGCACTGTATTATTATTCTCAAAACGGGGCATTGACTACAATGTTTCCAATGCTATCCCAGGTCAAAAAATTCTTAAGAGCCCCACACTTTACAATCAATATTAAAATTAAAATTAGTATTTTATCAGCAAAGTACTTAAAAATATGTAAAGAGAGAAGGAAACTCTCAAAATAGTTCATTTTACTATTCAGCACCTAGATAAAATTTTGAAAGATTAGATTAGAGACTAGTATTAATGTATCAGCCAGTATAATTTTTTCTCAAGGGAGGGTATATGTATCTCCCCAAACAGGAGAGAGGCAGAGTTGATAAAAGAGACTGAGTATGCTTGTGTGGTATTCTCCAAGGATATTTTCTCAGACTTTCTAGCAGACTGTGATCACCACAAAAATTCACTGTTCATCTCTCAATATTAAAGTGAGGTATAAGAGGCTTTATTTTTCTTATTTTTTCACCTTTACCCAGACATCACCCTAAAAGAGATACCTGTGTCATTCTCTATAGAAATTAAAAATAATACCAGTATTTTGTTTAAAATTAACTTTTTATGTAATGAATAAATTCCAAGGTAAAATAAGAAGCATCAAAACTTAAGCAATAGAAAAGCTTTAATGCAAAATAATAGAGAATTTAAAGTAATGACTACAAAACTGCAAACAATTGTCAGTAATATACCACCTAGGAGACTATGTTTAGCTTTTCAGTATGACTTAAAAATCAAAGTGAAGAAAGTTTGAAATAATTTCTTTGTGAAGTGATGCTTACTTTACTTAGGATCATTTGATCACTAAAACCATAGCTTTGATCAGTAACAAGAATTTTACCACGAATTTACTCAACTCTTCATTCTACTTGGTTATGAAAATTTAAAAAAATGAATGAAAATTTTATGTATATATATTGATGTCAAATTTGGTTCATGGGGAGGAAGTATACGGGGCTACATTTTTCTTAATTAGAATGTCTTTCTATTTTTAGGCAATTTTAGATTCAGAATGAAAGCTTATTCAATATGAGTATTTCATGCAAAAATAATATTATGTGAGATCATTTTGGTGAGCTTTACTAATTGATCTTCAAGAGAGCTAGCAACTCTGGCTGGTAGCAGCCTTGGCTTTTATGATAGTGATACAAAGCCCATGGGTCTTTAGAGAACTGTTCGTAAAGCAGAATCCACAGAATGGTATCTGTGCCTGTTAATTATGTCTTCAGGGATATCAAGGTGCCAGTACTTACTAACTATATGAATGAAGGCATGCACCACATAATTAGATACCTACTTTGGCAGTTTTATCCAGGATGTATGCTGCTATCTTGTGATACTTAAAACAAGAAGAAAGATAGTAATACACATAGCTTAAAATTAAATGCAGATTAGACTAAATATTTATTATTTAATGATGGGGCTCTATCAACCAGCAAATGATAAAAACACTTGAATAAACAGGTATACATATTTTAGAATCTTGTGTGTAACTATGTGGATTCTGGTTCCTAAATCTAAATATTACCACATAGTTTCACTTTCAAGCTGAAAAGGAAACGGTCACATCTTCATCTCTCCACCACATCCAAGGGTAATTTTTTTTTTTCTCATAGCAAGTTCTAATTCACTATCTCATACACCAATCTACATATATACTGCTCTTTAGACATAATATCATTTGATTTTTTAAGATGCTTATTAGCGTTAAGCTTGTAAATCATGATCCTTCATCCAAGTAAAGGCTTTATTTTCCAAATGTAAACAATAAGACTGAACCAGAGACAAAGGGTCACTGCCATATAAAGATTGCAATAATGTATAAAATGCTTAATAGAGGTTAAAGTTTAATTTAAAAAATATTAATCACCTGAGCTTAGAGAAATATTCTATCCTGTTTGGAATATTGTTATTTTGTATGTATTTGTTGCTATTGTTGTTTTCATCATTTTCATCATTGATATCTTCATCATCATGCTAATGATCAAATATTTTTCTGTGCCCTTCCTATGCTATCATCACTAAGCCAAGTACTTTGTGTACAGCGAGTCATGAATCTTGCCAATCACAGGTAAGTGGTATTATTGTTCCCACAGTGCTGTGCTGTGCTTAGTCATGTCTGACTCTTTGCAAACCCATGGACTATAGATCGCCAGGCTCCTCTGTCCATGGGGACTCTCCAGGCAAGAATACTGGATTGGGTTGCCATGCCCTCCTCCAGGGGATCTTCTCAACCCAGGGATCGAACCCAGGTTTCCTGCATTATAGGTGGATTCTAAACCATCTGAGCCACCAGGGAAACCCTAAAGGCCAGGTGTAGAAAATAGTACTCATTAAAAATGGGTAATTTGATAATTCAAGAAAGATCTTGTATTTATTTTTTTTAATCCAATACAGAATTGCTTTCTTCTGCATCATGCTATAAGTAAAGGATGATACTGATCTCTATTACTATTCAGAATTCTAAAAACATGTAACATGTTGAAAACTAAATTCAACACATTTGTTTATGTAATTTTTAATCTCTATCAGTGCTATCGGCATCCTCTTCATCTTTTGATTCTCCCTATTTCATGCCATAATGTACTTTGCAATACTATTTGCCACACATATTATCTGACTTAATTGTTGATAGGCAAGAAGACTGGCAAGGGGTAGCACTACTGGTAAAGAACCCACCTGCCAGTGAAGGAGACATAAGAGACACAGGTTCAATCCCTGGGTTGGAAAGATCCCTTATAGGAGAGGACATCAACCCACTCCAGTATTTGTGCCTGGAGAATCCCATGGACAGAAGAGCCTGGCAGACTCTAGTCCATAGGCCTGCAAGACTCGAATGTGACTGAACACACAAACACACACACAGACAAGAAGGTCTAAAGATAAGCAGCTACTGCAGACTAATAGTAGAAAAGTTCCCAGGTGCCATTAAGAAAATCGTTGAGGATAAATTATATCCACCTGAACAGATTTAATGCAAACAGTGCTCCATTATGGAAGAAAAATGTCCCAAGACATCTACTGATAAGAATAGAAGTGAGGAGTTAATACAAAAAGCATAGATTAACTCTACTATTTTGTGAAAATGCAGTCACATTCATGGTCATGAATGTCCTTATCTATAAAAGTGCTAACCCTCAGTACTGAAGGGTCAAGAGAGACAGTCAGAGGGTCAAGACTGTCAGTCTTTTAGTTGTACAACAGTAAGGTCTGGACAATGAGAACATTTTCCCTGGGTTTATTCCATCAATTCTTTGCCCTTGAAGACAGAAAGTACCTTGCCAGCAAGGGACTGTTTTTTAAAGCCCTTTCAATATTGAACAGTGATCCTGTATGCCCAGTACCCCTCCACCCCTCCATGAGTTCAACCACAAAGGTGTTGGGGGACTACTTGCCCCTAAACACAATGTCTCTAATGCAGCCTCTAGATCAAGGGGTCATAAGAAACTTTAAGGCTCATTACATGTTGTCTCCATAGAAAGGATTACCAATGTTGTGAAAGAGAACTCTAATAGAGGGAACATGAAAGTCTGAGAGGGTTACATCATTGGAGATGCCATCACTGTTACAGAAAAAGTGGTGAAAGCTGTCAGGATCCCAAAATAAATTCCTGCTGGAGAAAACTGTGTCCAGATGTTTTGCATGACTTCACAGGATTTACAAAAGAGTCAATCAAGGAAATAGGATGGCAATTGTGGATAAGGTACCAAAAAAAAAAAAAAAAAAGGTGGTGGGTGAAGTGTTTCAAGATGTAAATATTTGAGAAAGTCAAGAATTACATCACACCAGAGGAATTAATAGACGATTACTTTAAATAAATAGGTGATTCTGAACCAAGGTAAGAAGATAAGGAAGAAGACATAGAAGAAGCAGTGCCAGAAAATGAATGACGTCAGACAATCTGGCAGAAGGCTTCTGAATATTCAAGACTGCTTTTGATTTATTTTATGATGTGAACCCTTCACTGATATGGGCATTTAAACCAAAGTAAAGAGTGGAAGAAGGATTCGTGGAACTGTATGGAAACATCTTTAGAGAAATGTAAAAGTAAAAAAGCCAGATGGATAACTATAATTGCTTTTCCATAAATCTATGCTGAGTGTACCTGCCTCTCCTTCCTCCCTCTCCACCTCCTCCACCTCTGTGACCCCTAAGACAAGAGGACAAAACCCTCCTTTCCCTCCTCTTCCTCAACCTACTCAGCATGAAGACAACAAGGGTGAAGACTTTATGATGATCCATTTCCATTTAATGATTATTGAGTAAATAACCATCATGCTACACACTTAATAAAGTCATCTGTGGGGTGTGTGTATGTCTGTGCTCTGTGAAAATCTAATTCATGTACGGCGAGGACTAAATGAGATGCTTTTGTGTCATCACCATTATCATTGATTTGTAGCACATCATATGCAAGACTTGTATTGAAGTGGATAGCCTATTCTTACATAGGCATAATAGGAGTATAACTTATTATAAAAGTAATAATATTCTAGTTTTCTTTTTTAATATAAATTTATTTATTTTAATTGTAGGTTAATTACTTTACAATCACATTACATTATGGTACGCCCTCATCACCTCTAACAATTCAAGAAACTCCATATCAGCTTATCAACTCAAGTAGGTGTTTTCTCTAAATTTTCCAATACTGTGTTATGAATATGACAGTAAGTCTTTATGGCATAAAATTTTATAATGACTTATTCATTAGTGAATAGGCCAGGCTATTGTGAAGCAATCATACTGATTTCACTAGGCTACCATAAAGCAGTAATATTGCTGCTTCCTCATTATCATTGCATGAATTTCTGTGCCTGTTAATAAAAATGAATTTCTTTTTCACATTATCTTTTCACTTATGATGCCAGTGTTAGCAATGCTTATAGCAGTTACAATGTTGTGTTTCAGAGAACAAAATATTGATGTAAGTACTGACAGATGACTCTTTTTAAGCAGGTGATGTAAACATGGTGTTTATACAGTACAGTACAATAAACATGTTTTTCTCTTGCCATTTGCTTAACATTTTCTTTTCTCTTGTTCACTTTATTGTAAGAACACCATATATAATGCATGCATATGTATGTGCTTGGTCATTCAGTCATGTCTTATTCTTTGCGACTCTATGGACTGTAGCCCACCAGGCTCCTCTGTCCATTGGATTTTATAGGCAAGAATACTGGAATGGGTTGCCATTTCCTTCTCCAGGGGATCTTCCTGACCCAGATATTGAACTTGTGTCCCTTCATTTCGTGCATTAGTAGGTGAATTGTTTGCCAATGAATCACTTGCTTATTTGTTATAAGAATGCCATATATAATATTAATACATATAACATACAAAACATGTGTTAATCTGGTATTTATTTTATCAGTAAGGCTTATAGTAGGCTATTAGCAGTTATGTTTTGGGGTAATCAAAATTTATACATGAATTTTCTACTTTACAAGTGGTTGACATTCCAGCCTCAATGTTGTTCAAGTTTTAACTGTTGTTGTTCATTTGTAAAGTTGTATCTGACTCTTTGCATCTCCATGGACTACAGCACATTAGGCTCTTCTGTCCTCCATTATCTTCCAGAGTTTGCTCAAATTCATGTCCATTGAGTCAGTGATGTTATCTAACCATCTCATCCTCTACCTCCTTCTTCACCTTTTGTCTTCAATCTTTCCCTGTATCAGAAGCCAGCTCTTCCAATGAGTCGACTCTTCTCATCAGGTGGGCAAAAGATTAAAGCTTCAGCTTTAACATCTTTCCTGTCTGAACATTCAGTGTTGATTTCCTTTGGGACTGACCAATTTGATCTCCTTGTAGTCCAAGGGACTCTAAGGAGCCTTCTCCAGCACCCCAATTCTTTGGCTCTCAGCCTTCTTTATGCTCTAACTCTTACATTCATACATGACTACTGGAAAAGCCATAGCTTTGATAATACAGACATTGTTGGCAAAGTGATGTCTCTGCTTTTTAATATGCTGTCTAGGTGTGTTATAACTTTCTTTTCCAGGAACAAGCCCAAGAAAGTAGAATCTGTGACTCCTTCCACTTTTTACCCTTCTATTTGCCATGAAATGATGGAACTAGATGTCCAAATTATATACTATTTTATATTAAAATAATATTATATAATGCATTATATTATTTAATATAGATGATATAATATTAGTTATATATTTTGATTTATATTTAATATATAATATTTAATTTTAATAACATTCTTTATTACACACAGTTAATAGTACTATATCGTTACTGTAATTAAACGGCAGACTTATTTTTTACTGTATTAAAAAATCATACTAGAACTTGGAAGATATACATTCCTTAGCTGGGTTTGGAGATGATACACTAAAATTTTCATCAGTCCAATTCCACTGTGGTAAATTAATTTTTCAAAAATGCCACAATTATAAATTGATTTAAAATAAAATTTAAGGCATATATTTTTAAAAAATAGTTCAAGACTATAATGTACATGAATCAAAAATTCAGACATTTAGAGAAGTCTGGGAAAAAAATCAAGTTAAAGTGTGGTATAGGTTTAGAATTTATTGATAAGGAACCCAGACACAAAATCTAGCTAATGTCTTTATGTACATACCCTGTCCATCTTGTAAATGGACTAGACACTTATATTTATAATCTTTTTCATAGTGGTCCCAATATTTTACATTCTCACCAATGGTGCACAGAGGTTTAGTTTCTTTGTTTCCTTATCAACGCTTGTCATAAATTTAATTAATATATTTACTTTACAATACACATACTAGTGAATTTGTGTGGTTTTCATTTGCATTTCCCTGATAATTAATGACATAAAGCATCTTTCCATACACCTCTTTGCCTCTGGTATGTCTTTATTTGGGGAAGCATCTGTTTGAATTATTTGTTCATTTTTAATTGAATTATTCTTTTCCTTGATATTGATTTTTGGAATTTCTTTGCATATTGTGAACGTATTCCTGTCCGAGTCCATTTGGGTTGCTGTAACAGAATAGCTTAGACAGGGTGGATTACAAACTACATAAATTTATTTCTCACAGATATAAAGGCTAGACATTTAAGATCAGGATGATAGTATGGTCTAGTTCTGGTGAAGGCCCTCTTTAACTATAGCAGAGAATAGGGAGAAGCAGCAAAATCTCTCTGAACATATAAAAGGATATTAAATGCATTTATGAGGGCCCTATCTTCATCAGCTCATCTAATCCTCATCGCTTACCAAAGACTCTGTCTTCTAATACCATCATACTGAATGTAGAATTTCAACATATGACTTTTATGGATATACACTCAGTCTATAACACATATTCTTAGCAGATACATACTTGTAATATAGTCTCATTCTATAGGTTATTTTTAACCTATGTTCATTGTTTTCTTTGCTGTGCAGAATATTTCCAGTTTAACGCAGTTTTATTTTCTTCTAACTTTGCTTTTACTGCATGTGTTTTCAGTATAGAATCTAAGAAATCATTGCTAAGCCCAGTGTTATAAAATTTTTCACCTGTCTTTTCCTCTATCCTCTAGAATTTTAACAGTTTCAGCCTTATTTTTTAATATTTAATCCATCCTGAAATGACTTTTGCATATGGTATAAATTAGTTATCTAATTTTTATTATTTTGCATGTGGATATCCAGTTTTCCAACATCATGTGTTGAAGAGACTGTCCTTTCCCCATTGTGTTTTATTGGTGCTCTTCTCAACAATCCATTGAATGTGTATATGTGGGTTTCTCTTTGTACTCTCTGTTATATTCTATTGGCCTATATATCTGGTTTTGTGGCAGACTGCATTGACTCAAATTGCTTTGGGGAGTATGTGCATTTTAACAATATTGTCTTCCAATCCATGAACATGAGATGCCTTTCATTTGTTTATTTTTTAATTTTTCATTAGTGATTTATAGCTTTCAGTGTGCAAGTCTTTCATCTCTTTGTTTAAATTTTTTCTTAGGTATTTTATTTTATTTATTTATTTATTTATTTTTAGAGCTTCCATTTTACTTTATTTTACTTTACAGTACTCTATTGGTTTTGGCATACATTGACATGAATCTACCACGGGTGTACACGAACTCCCAAAAATGAACCCCCCTCCCACTTCCCACCCCACATCATCCCTCCGGATCATCCCCATATACCAGCTCCAAGCATCCTGCATCCTGCATCGAAAATAGACTGGTGATTCGTTTCTTATATGATAGTATACATATTTCAATGCTATTCTCCCAAATCATCCCACCCTCTCCCTCTCCCTCTCCCTCAGAGTCCAAAAGTCTGCTCTACACATCTGTGTCTCTTTTGCTTTCTTGCATACAGGGTCCGCCTTACCATCTTTCTTTCTAAATTCCATATATATGTGTTAGTATACTGTATTGGTGTTTTTCTTTCTGGCTTACTTCACTCTGTATAATTGGTTCCAGTTTCATCCATCTTATTAGAACTGATTCAAATGTATTTTTTTAATGGCTGAGTAATACTCCATTGTGTACATGTACCACAGCT
>SJYX01024884.1:0-42151 GCA_006410675.1 Oreotragus oreotragus
GAAGTATAAAGTGGGATCTTGGTAAGAGTAGCATCTCAACGTCCCTTTCCTTTCACATTTTTTCCACCACATTTTCCTTGGCAATTCTAGAATACTTACTTTTTCATATAAGCTAAAATCATTTATCCAAGCCCAATACTTGGACAGAATTATCTGTCTTCCACCAAAAAAATCAAACACAGAAAATCAGAAAATTCTTGGGATACAGAATAACTGAATTTAATTAATACATTAATATGGAAAAAATGCTATTTTTATGACTTTTTCTCTTAAGACATGGTATTTCCAGGTTCAACAATACAATTTAATAGTCCTCTTTATATAAGCCTACTATCTGCATCATCAGTTAATTATTTTTCCCCAAGTCCATATCTACCAGTTATTTCTCTAAACCTAAAGAAATGCTATTGATCACTTATACATTTCTGCATATAAATTTAGGTGGTTTCTAATAGAAAAAAATTTTAATTTCCTTTCAAAAGTTTACATGCATAGTTTCTCCTTCTTAGTGCATCTGCTAGGGCCCTCCAAAACCACATTAGATAATAATAAACAACCCAAGTCTGTTACTGATTTTTACAGAAAAAGTTCTATAGTTTTGCCATTTAGGATAAAGTATTTTGCTAACATTTTTTTAAAGTAGATACTTAGTCTCCTTGTTAGGAATGTTCGCTGAATTTTATCATCTTCTCATTTAATGATACGTTTAAATGGTTATTCTTCTTTAACTTGCTGATGCAACAGTTTATCCTTTCTGTCCTAAAATATACTGTATTAGACATAAAGCACTATTCTTTTGATAAAATGCTAGAATTCATTTTTGAACATTTAGAATTCCTGCAACTTTAGTAGTAAGTAAAAACGGCTGATGAATTTGTTTTGTACCATCTTTCTCAGAGCTTTCCGTCTTTTTCAGTACTAGTTTGGTATAGTACTATTGGTTACGGCCCTCCTGGCTGACAGAATGGTAAAGAATCCATCTGCCAGTGCAGGAGATGTGGGTTCGACCCCTGGGTAGGGAAGATCCCCTGGAGAAGGAAATGGCAACCCACTCCAGTACTCTTGCCTGGGAACTCCTATGGACAGAGGAGCCTGGCAGGCTATAGTCCATGGGGTTGCAAACAGTCAGACACAACTTAGCGACTAAACAACAACTGTTTAATCAACTGGAATCAGCTATCCTTATAGAAATCAACTGACCCTATCAGGGCAATATATTTGTGAACCTGGAGTGCGTGCCCTAAGTCACTTCAGTTGTGTCCATCTCTTCATGATCCTACAGACTGTAGCCTGCCAGGCTTCTCTGTCTAGAGGATTCTCAGGCAAGAATACTGGAGTGGGTTGCCAAGCCTTTCTCCAGGGGTTCTTCCTGATCCAGGGATTGAATCTGCATCTTTTATGTCTCCTGCACTGGCAGGCAGGTTCTTTACTGCCAGTGCCACCTGGGAAGCCTGATGAATCTGGTAACTTCATCAATAATATACCTTTACTTACTGTTTCCCTTGGACAGCAAGGAGATCAAACCAGTCAATCCTAAAGGAAATCAACCCTGAATATTCATTGGAAGGACAGATGCTGAAGCTGAAGCTCCAACTTTGGCCACCTGATGCAAAGAGCCGACTCATTGGAAAAGTCCCTGATGCTGGGAAAGACTGAGGGCAGGAGGAGAAGTGGGCAACAGAGGATGAGAAGGTTGGATGGCATCAGTAACTCAATGGACATGAGTTTGAACAAACTCAGGGAGATGGTGAAGGAAGGAGAAGCCTGGCATGCTGTAATCCATGGGTCGCAAAGCATCAGACACGACTAGTGACTGAAGAATTCACTGTGTAATTCTCTGTGGTAATTCTTCTCTTCAAGTTCTCCACTTTTACTTATTGTGGTAATCTACATTTTGTTGGGACATTTCTTTCAGTTTTTAAGACTGTCACCACAGAGCTACATGCAATATTAATTAATGTCCAATAATTCCTAACTCCTTATTTTTACTGTTCTTTTTTCTTTCTAAAATTGACTACTATATGCTTTTATTTTTCATCCTTCTCTTTAATTATAAAGGTAATTTAAGGCTACAGATTTTCCTCTGGCTCAGCTTTAAATAAGTCTAAAGATTTTGATGTAAAATGTTCTTGTTTTCATATTTTTACCTACTCTATGATCTAAAGAGTGTTTTTCTTGTTTATTACTTTTGACCTAAAAAAAAAATGTTTCTTAATTTCCAAATTTATTTCCAGTCCCCTTTAAATGACCACTACTAAATTAAAATAAAAATAGGAACTATTAAATCTGTCCTTAACATTTAAATATTTTACTATGTGGCCAAGTATATATATAATAATTTTGTAAACTTTTCATTGAATTCAATTAATTAATTAATTTACTGGCCACCCTGTGTAGCTTATGGGATCTTAGATCCCCTAGGAGGAATTAAACCCTAAGCACTGGACAGCCAGGGAATTTCCTTCATTGACATTAAAAAAATATATATATATATTCCCTGGCCAAGGAATTTTAAACTCTATTATAACAACTAAATCAAAATTATTGATTGCCTCATTTCTTCTAGCCCTGACTCATTTTTATATCTATAAGATATATTCAATTCAGAAGGAAGTACATTATAAACTTGCCTATCATTATTACACTTTTATTAATTTCTCCTTTTCTAAAACCCTTTTCTTTAATTATGTTTCTTCATTGTTGTGGTTTAGTTGCTAAGTCTGTCTGACTCTGCAACCCCATGAACTGCAGTACTCCAGGCTTTCCTGTCCTTTACTATCCCACAGGATTTGCTCAAACTCATGTCCATTGAGTCAATGATGCCATCCAACCATCTCATCCTCTGATACACAGAAGTTTATAGCCAAAGTATTGGATCTTTAGCATCAACATTAGTCCTTCCAATGAATATTCAGGGCTGATTTCCTTCAGGATTGACTGGTTTGATCTGCTTGCAGTCCAAGGGAATCTCAAGAGTCTTCTCCAGCAACACAGTTCAAAAGCATCAATTCTCTGGTGCTAACCTTCCTTATGGTCCAGCTCTCACATCCATACATGACTACTGGAAAAACTATAGCTTTGACTAAACAGACATCTGTCGGCAAAGGGATGTCTCTGCTCTTTAATATCTTGTCTAGGTTGGCCATAGCTTTCCTTCCAAGGAGCAAGCACCTTTTAATTTCATGGCTGCAGTCACTGTTCAAAGTTATTTTGGAGCCCAAGAAAATAAAATCTGTCACTGCTTCCACTTTTTCCCCTTCTATTAGCCATGAAATGAGGGGACTGGATGCCATGATCTTAGTTTTTTGAATGCTGAGTTTTAAGCCAGCTTTTTCACTCTCCTCTTTCAACTCTCATCAAGAGAGTCTTTAGGTTCTCTTTACTTTCTGCTATTAAGTGGTATTATCTACATACTTGAAGTTGTTGATATTTTCTCCCAGCAATCTTGATTCCAGTTTGTGAGTCATCCTGCCTGGATGACATTTCTCATGACATATCCTGTATATAAGTTAAACAAGCAGAGTGACAATAGTCAGGCTTATCATACTCCTTTCCCAATTTTGAACCAGTCCATTGTTCCATTCTGTTCTAATTGCTGCTTCTTGACCTACATACAGATTTCTTAGAAGACAGGTAAGGTGGTTTGGTATTCCCATCTCTTTAAGAATTTTCCACAATTTGTTATGATCTACACGGTTAAACAGTGGAAACAGTGGCTGACTTTATTTTGGGGGACTCCAAAAATCACTGCAGATGGTGACTGCACTCATGAAATTAAAAGACGCTTACTCCTTGGAAGGAAAGTTATGACCAATCCAGACAGCATATTAAACAGCAGAAACATTACTTTGCCAACAAAGGTCTGTCTATTCAAGGCTATGATTTTTCCAGTGGTCATGTATGGATGTGAGAGTTGGACTATAAAGAAAGCTGAGCACTGAAGAATTGATGCTTTTGAACTGTGGTGTTGGAAAAGACTCTTGCGAGTCCCTTGGACTGCAAGGAGATCCAACCAGTCCATCCTAAAGGAGATCAGTCCTGGGTGTTTATTGGAAGGACTGATGTTGAAACTCCAAAACTTTGGCCACCTGATGCAAAGAGCTGACTCATTTGAAAAGACCCTGATGCTAGGAAAGATTGAGGGCAGGAGAAGGGGATGACAGAGGATGAGATGGTTGGATGGCATCACTGACTCAATGGACATGGGTTTGGGTGGACTCCGGGAGTTGGTGATGGACAGGGAGGCCTGGTGTGCTGCGGTTCATGGGGTCGCAAAGAGTCAGACACAAATGAGTGACTGAACTGAACTGAACTGAACACAGTTAAAGGCTTTAACGTAGTCAGTGAAGCAGAACTAGATGTAACTCTGTAAAAATCTGTTTCCTCTCAGAGCTACGTACAAAACAATCAGATGAAGGAGGTTTCTCCCTGATGACATCCTATTTTAAATTGCCTTCATTAAAAGCAATAGCTTTAAATAGCTATTCATAAATAGCTTTTCCATGAACTTTCCCCTCTCATGTACTTTTGTCTGTAAGTCATTTATATTATTTGCAAAAAAATACAACAGATTTATAAACAAGCAACAACTTTTAGATGCACAGTAAGAGATGAGCTTTAGAAACTCCAAAGTAGTAATACTACAGCAAATTAGATTCTGGGGTCTTAAAAATACATTAAAAATATTAATTATATTGAAATGTAATGACAGCAATAATACATAAAAATTTAAATGTAATTAAGAATATAAAGTGTTTCTGTAACTCGATAAGAAAAGCAGAGACATCACTTTGCCAACAAAAGCCCATCTAGTCAAGGCTATGGTTTTTCCAGTAGTCATATATGGATGTAAGAGTTAGATTGTGAAGAAAGCTGAGCGCCAAAGAATTGATGCTTTTGAACTGCGGTGTTGGAGAAGACTCTTGAGAGTCCCTTGGACTGCAAGAAGATCCATCCAGTCCATCCTAAAAGAGATCAGTCCTGGGTGTTCATTGGAAGGACTGATGTTGAAACTAAAACTCCAATACTTTGGCCACCTGATGCGAACAGTTGACTCACTGGAAAAGACCCTAATGCTGGGAAAGACTGGGGGCAGGAGGAAAAGGGGATGACAGAGGATGAGATGGCTGGATGGCATCACCCACTTGATGGATACGGGTTTGGGGAGACTCTGGGAGCTGGTGATGGACAGGGAGGCCTGGCGTGCTGCGACTCACGGGGTCACAAAGAGTCGGACACGACTGAGCGACTGAACTGAACTGAATGAATTTGTCAGATACTCTAAAATAATTATAACTGATGAGTATCATCATAGCATGTATCTAACAAGGGAATTTTAAATTCATCTTTGGGCAGGATAAAAAAGAAACTTCAGAAAACAAACAAAATAATCCCTGAAATGAAAAAAAACCTGAATCACAAGTATGAATCATTAATGAAATACTTCATTTTCATTCAAATAAAGACAGGATTATTCAGGTATGAATACTTAAGATGAGCCTCAAGGTAATCTTGCAGAAGTTTTCTCAACAAATGTAACTATGTTTCCTAAACAAGGAAGTTCTCTTGAACAAAACACTTTTGCTTCCTAGTTGCCAAAGCTCTCATAAGAGAAAAATATTTCATCATTTCCTTATGAAACTTTGGGCTCCCCTGGTGGTTCAGTGGTAAAGAATCTGGCTGCCAATGCAGGAGATATGGGTTCGATCCCTGGTCTGGGAAGATCCCTTGGAGAAGGAAATGGCAACCCACTCCAGTATTCCTGCCTGGGAAATCCCATGGACAGAGGGACCTGGAGGGCTATAGTTCATGGGATAGCTAGAGATTTAGATACAAGTTGGGGACTAAACAACAACATGAAACTTAATGTCATTGCACAGATTCATTAATTCCTTATTGGTATTAACATTTATTTCTTTTGAAATGAAAGAAGCATGCTGAAAATAACTCTACAATAGCATAACAGCTGCAAATAGCTTAACTACATGCACTGGACCAGAATTCTGACCTGTTACAGAGAGATTTCATAAATAGAAAATAAAAGTACAGCACTTATGAAAACACTAAGTACTATACACAAGTTCACATACGTAACAGCTCAAAATATACTATAATTAGACTACGTTACTGACACTTAAAGACTTGAAGTAAAGGATGAGCCTTATTTTCCAGTGTTACTATGTAAATAGATATTATTTCCAAATAACTAAAGATGTAGAAAAAATTAATGAAAGAAAATTCAAGAAATCTACTAAAAGGTAAAAAAATCACCTTCTATTACATTTCTAAAACAGTTTTTCACCTCATATATGCCACGAGGTAGCAGAATATATGAATAAAAGCATAACTAACTGTGTACTTGTGGGGCTTTAACACCTCTGAATGTATCTGTTAGGTATAATTATGATATCAGGGTTAATAACTGAGACACCTTTGATCTGGCATATTATGCCAGAAGTTTGTTTCTTAAAATTCTATCTCCCAGTTATAGATCAACTGAATTTTATTAGGAAGACATAGTATTTGATTGGTTTAAGGAAACAGATATGAAATAAGAAATATAAAGGAAAATAAGGTAACACAGTAAAGCTTTGGCAATGACAGCATTTTTTGAGCAGCCCAAAACTGATTACAGAAATCAATGGATATATGCTGCCACCATGTGGTAAAGAAATTAAGATCATTTTGGAAAAGAAACAATCCCACAGCCTTAGTAGAGTGGAAAGTTTGTTTCCTTAACTCCCAGTGACAAAACTCAGAGACATAACTAAAAAATATCTTAGTTTCTCTTAGTACACATGGGACTGTCATGATCCTGTCACTTTTGAGGCATTTATGTTTGTCAACTGTTGCCTCCTCTCTTCAGTTTCTATTAATTTACTACTTGTTTTATGTTCTATTTTTTAAAGGTCAAAAAATAACATTCTACTACATTTCTTAATCAGTTTCTCATCTCATATCTGTGGGTTTCTCCAGCAGTCATGTATGGATGTGAGAGTTTCTTTATAGAAAGCTGAGTGCCGAAGAACTGATGCTTTTGAAGTGCAGTGTTGGGGAAGCCTCTTGAGAGTCCCTTGGACTGCAAGAAGATCCAACCAGTGACTCTTAGAGGAGATCAGTCCTGAATATTCACTAGAAAGAATGATGCTGAAGCTGAAACTCCAACACTTTGGCTACCTGATGTGAAGAACTGACTCACTGGAAAAGACCCTGATGCTGGGAAACATTGAAGGCGGGAGGAGAAAGGGACAACAGAGGATGAGATGGTTGGATGGCATCACCAACTCAATGGACATGAGCTTGAGTAAGCTCTGGGAGTTGGTGAAGGACAGGGAAGCCTGGCGGGCTGCAGTCCATGGGGTCACAAAGAGTCGGACACAGCTGAATGACTGAACTGAACTGTTCTATGAAATAATACTACCTTCTTGTATTTGTCCTGAGCTTATTCTCTTGCAAGTCAATCCTCACCTTATGTGATTTCATGATTTTGTGATTTCTATGAACTTCAGTTACATTTTCCCCAGCTGTTGGGGTTCATTTGACCCATATTAATCTCTGTATGTCCTCAAATAGTAAACTCAGTTGCCCAAATACCAGATTTTAGTTTCTAAACTCTGAACTTTATAGCTATATAAGGAATTCAATAATTATTAATAAATAAGATGTGCAAACAACCAAAGTCACAATGTCCAAAACTGTACATTTTGTTCAAGGTCTAGTGATGTATTTTATTTTACTTTTAATATTTCCCCTAATAATGCCTATGAGAAACCTAGATAGCATATTAAAAAGTAAAGACATCACTTTGTCAAGAAAAGTCTGTATAGTCAGAGCTGTGGTTTTTCCAGTAGTCATGTACAGATGTGAGAGTTGGACCATAAAGAAGGTTAACTGCCGAAGAATTGATGCTTTCGAATTGTGGTACTTGAGAGTCCTTTGGACTGCAAGGAAATCAAACTAGTCAATCCTAAAGGAGATCAACCCTGAATATTCATTGGAAGGACTGATACTGGAGCTGAAGCTCTAGTACTTCGCCCACGTGATGCAAAGAGCTGTCTCACTGGAAAAGACCTGATGCTGGGAAAGACTGCAAAAGAAGAGGGTGACAGATGATAAGATGGTTAGACAGCATCACAGACTCAGTGGACGTGAAGGTGAGCAAACTCCGGGAGACAGTGAAGGACAGGGAAGCCTGGTGTGCCGCAGCCCATGGGGTCACAGAGAGCTGGACACTACTTAGCGACGGGGCAACAACAAATAACGCCTCATGAGTCATCACCCCTGTCAGGACAAAGTTAAAAATGTTGAGAGAAGGACTCTCTAACAAAGCCAAGGTTCTTTTTAGAGAAAACAGTGGGTTACAAAGCCAAATATTTCACATGCACAGAATGTATTTTCTTTTTCTTCACTTGTGTTTCAGACAAAATTGTAAGGTGGTTCCATTTCTGGTGATGAATCTGTAAGTTCCCATCTGACCAACCCTACTGGCAATACAATCTCAAATTCTGGCAAAATACAAAACAACCACCTGAACGCATAAGAAAGTGACCCAAACCAGGCAGATTCTGGAGGGATATAATCTACAAGAGGAAGAATGGAACAGTACTGGGTGAATTTCCTGGTGTCTCCTTTTTTTTTTAAAAAGCCTTTTAGCTGGAAGGCAGAGCTACCACGTGTCAAGTAAGATGACAAATGTATAAGAGAAAATCCTTCATCTTTCTAGCTTGAAGAACCAGAAAACAGGATGGGCAACTCAGATGCTCTAAAGTGAGGAGGGAATTCTTAGGGACAGAGAAGGGGAACTCTATTCTGTGGATAATCTCTGCCAAATATCTGGCTGACCTCTGAACAACATGTATGTAGGACAGACCCAAGCAGTCCTACTTAGGCCAAAAAAAAAAACCTCAACTGAAATTTCACGTGCTGCCCAAGAGACACAGTATACAGCTTGAGCATAAATCAGTTAAATTCCTGCTACAACAGAAACATCAGTAACTGTCAAAATGCAGTCTATTCAACGTAGCAGTTGTACTGTTAAGATCTACATTTACTCTATGATTTAAATAAACAATTTAAAAAGTTACTTGACCTTTGAAGAAACAGGAAAATGTGACCCATTCTTAAAAGAAAAGACAATCAACAAAAACCAACTCTGAGGTGACCCAGATTTTGGAACTGGCAGAGAAAGATTTTCAAGTAGAGGTTTTAACTATTCTCAGTGGTAGAAAGGAAAATATGTTCACAATGAAAAAACAAATACCAGAGCAATAAAAACAATACTAAATAACAAACAGAAATCTACAAGTAAAAAAAAATCACTCTTAAATTTTACCTAAGAAAAAACAAAAATGTATGTCCACACAAAGCCAAGTTCAAAAGTCTGGAGCAGTTTCACGTATAATGTGTTCAAAGTGGAAATAACTCAAACACCCATCAAGGGAGAATGAATATATCCATAAATTAAATATTCCCCACAATATAAAGGAACTACTGATACACTAAAAAAAAATCTGACAATTTCTCATAAAATAAATATTACTGGTGGATGGACAGATTAAGTATAAATTATCAGGCAGAAATTGGGTGTTCCCTGTAAAATTTTTTCTAGTTATCTATAGCTTAAAAACTTTCATAATAAAACAGAACAAAATTACACTGTCTCGGGCTGCTAATCAATTTTGAATGTGCTAATTTGGGGATCATAAGCTATGAGATGTATAAAAGAAAACATACAGGTTATAATATTTACTTATCTTCTGAGATGGTCCTCCAGTTTGCCTTAGGTAACATAGTATTCTACCCCTCAAAAACTTCGCTGTCTGTAAATTTGATAGTTTACTTTGTGCTTCCTTTCTAATATAATGTTTACTGTTTGTTTCCCTGCACTACTTTTAAAATGTAATTTTCACAAGGCCGGAGATCTTCGTTTTATTCACTGAGGTACCCCACATACCTATAACAATGCTTGGCACATAACAGATGTACAGTCAACATTTATTGACTGAATTTTATTCTCATAATAATGACCATGTAAATGAAGGAGGTGTTACATATTCTCATCTGTATTTTTATCATGGGAACTGAAGGAAGGGGTAGAGAAGACCAAGTTCTTTATCCAAGATCATCAGACCATCATCAAACTGCAGAGATGAAACTTAAACTAGTATCTCTGAATTCCCCAAATATCAAAGCAGTAAATAATTTAACAAACCACCTCAAAAAACAAACCTCCACAAAATAGTGTCAAACAAAATTTCTTTTAACATTAAATATTAACATTGATTCACTATATCCTTATAAAAAAAAGGTTCTTGCTGGTTTGACTTTTCATTTAAAACATTCAGTCTAGGGACTTCCTTGGTGGTCCAGTGGTTAAGGCTCTGCACTTCCACTGCAGAGGGCTCAGCTTCATTCCTGGTCAGGAAACTAAATCCCATTAAGATCCTACATGGCATAGCCAAAAAATAAAAATAAAAAATATAAACAAAATAAAAATATTCATTCTATGTTTTCTTTGTGTTGGGTAAGTTGGGTAAGGCCCTTGACAGAGCAGAAAATCTAACTTTAAGGGTAGTTTCAATACAAAAGTAATTCCATTATGTTTAAACCATATTCTCTGGGTTTCTAAGACCTTTTATTATAGAGATAAGGCATTATTTAACTGTTTTTTCCTGAATGTGATTCAATTTTCCCTTTATAGTATGAAATTCAGAAAGAGTTTTAAGACATAGGATTACATTTTTAGCTGAAAGGTGGTAAAACTTTAAGAAGCAAACTTATAGATGGAAAGGTTCAGTGACGGTTTATTTTTTATGTCAACTTGGTCAGACCATGGTACCCAAATATTTTGTCAAACATCATATTAGATGTTTCTGTGAAGACATTTTTTAAGCTGAAATTAACATTTAAACCAATAGACTTTGAGGACGGCAGTTTACCTTCCATATGGGCCTCACCCAATCAGTTAAGGCCTTAGTAAAATTGAGACTGAATAAGAAGGAATTTTGTCAGCAGACAGTCTTTGGACTCAAACTGCAAACTTCTCTTGAATTTCCAGGTTGCCAGCTTATGCTGTTAAGATTCTGGACTCGCCAAACCTCTACAGGGGCTTACCAGGTGGCACTAGTGGTAAAGAACCCACCTGCCAATGCAAGAGATGTAAAAGACGTAGGTTTGATCCCTGGGTCTAGAAGATCCCCTGGAGGAGAGCATGGCAACCAACTCCAGTATCCTTGCCTGGAGAATCCCATGGACATAGGAGCCTGGTGGGCTGCAGTCCATAGGGGTGCAAAGAGTCGGACACGACTGAAGTGATTTAGCATACATGCACGTAAGTTTGCACATAGTTTGCTACAACTATGTGAGCAAATTTCTTAAAATATATCTCTATCTATAAATATTTATATATCCTGTTGGTTTTGTTTTTTCTGGAGAACCCGAACATGTTCACAAATAAAACTGCTTCTGTGTTTAAGAATTATTAGTGCATTAAAAACACTCAGGGACGCTATGAATGAAACCAGTGTTAATTATGCTTTCAAGTCAATAAAACACTAAAGGTATTAGTAAAGTTGAAACAAACTAAAATCTGGGATATAATGCCATTACTGACCCTTGAGAGTAGAGACTAACTTTACCATACAGTAAAAATATGATAATTTTAGAGATTCAGGACTTTTTTTGGGGGGGGGGGGGGTCAAAGAGCCCTTTGTTCAGGAGAAATCACTTGTAGAATCCCCAAATGTCAAAAGTGATTTAGAAAAGAGGTGGTCTGATAGAAACGAGGATAGAAAGCTCTTCCAGACTTCCTTTAAAATACAAGAAGTCCTTGATGGATGCTGAGGGACCGTAAGGAGCGGGAGAACCAAGTCTGAAAACGCGTCTGCCTTGTCCCTGACAAACCCTGTGCCACCACCACCACCACCACCACCCTGGCCACTTAACAGAGACAACGGAAAGTAAATGACTTGCCCAAGGCTGCAAAATTAGTTAGAAGACAAATGGACGCCTTAGAAGTTTGTCCTTTATTATTGTGACTCTGGATGCAAATTTTTTAAAATTAAGAGCTATCTTTCTAAATGTGCACAACAATGTGGTAGGTTAGCAGCAAAAAAAAAAAAAAAAATCAACCACAATGGACCCCTGTAGGGCTGTCTGGCATCGCTCCTGATGACTTCAGAAGAAGGAAGCTGAGCCTTCACTTGCCTGCAATAGTGGCTCTATACTAACAACAGAAATAGATTCCATCCAGCACTAATAGTGCCACCAATCAGCACATCAAAATATAAATTAAGTTACAATACTTTATTTCTGGAAAGTAGATCTTTGGTAAAAGTTGCCCTTGAAGTAGGACACAAAATAGCTATTTATATGCAACTTTACTAAAAATCATATTTTTACTTTGAAACAGAAGTGTGGGCACTTCAATGAAATGAATGGAAAAAGAAGATTATTTTCTCCATTTGACAGAGCAGGAAACACTGAATGACTTGTTCAAGGTCACACAAAAAATGAGTGTTAAGATCTCATCTAAGGTATAACTCCACCTTACTAGAATTTGAACTCTGGAAGGGCAGACACTTGTATTCACCCCTGTCAGCACCTGGTATGACATCAGGCCTCACAGGGATGGATGCTATTATCAGAGCACTTGCTCTGAACAGGTATTAGGGGAAGTAACTGTATTAAGAGACTAAATGACTAATAAATGGACCAGCTCCCTTTCGTATCATCCACAGGGTGGATCTGTAATGAAGAACTCAGAATGAAATGAATTATAAGAACAAAACACTCAGCTGGGGATTATAGGTCAGTATCATGGATGTACCCTATCAGTCTTTAAGATGGCTATTTGCAGTCTCATCTCCTTCCCACTACTTATGAAGAATCACAGCAGTCAGCATGCTCAAGTCCCATTTTTCTATCACTGACTTTCATATTCCTTATCACAAATCTTAAAACCTCCTTGGAGTCTCTAACCACCAGATATCAAAATTAGACAAACCTCAGTCAGTTGTTTCAGTTGACCTTTGTTTGCACTTAATTCTTCTGCCAGGTCATTCTTTTTCACTTGTAGTTCAGAGATTTCCTTTCTCAATGGATTCACTAGTTCATAGAACCGAATCTTAAAAAAAAAAAAATCAATAAGCAGTCGTGCAACGCAAATTACATTAAAAATGTGCTAATTAATAGCACTCTTAATTATCAGTAGTATAAATAAAAGTATTAAGGTACTAAAGGAAACTGTTAAGGTGTTTCAGATTATATGCCTATACACTACATTTTGTTTGTTCAAAACTAAAACAGGCGGTCTTTAATTGGCCCTGACTACTAATACTTTGAGTTCAATTTAGTCCCTTTAAGGCCCAGATTATCTGTAAGTCCCCGGCCCTGACACAGTCTCTCTTTCCTCTCTTCTATCAATACTCCACTTCCTCCTTACTTCCCACCTCCTACTACAGCTAATTCTACACCATCAGCTTATTTCCTGAACACATCAAGGGTTCAGAAGTTTTGCTCTTGCTATTTCCCCGGATAGGAAAGCAAGCTCTTCCCCATATATAAATATATGGCTCATGCTTTCACTCCCTTCAGGCCTCTGATCAGATATGACCTTATCGGTAAAACCTTCCCTGACTCCCCTGATATATATACATATTGGTTTTTTTTGGCCAGGCTACACTGCTTGAGGGATTTTAATTCCTCAATCAGGGACTGAGCCCAGGCCTGTGGCAGTGAGAGCATGGAGCCCTAACACTAGACTGCAGGGAATTCTCTCGCCTCACCTGCTTTAATACAGTGCCTTCGGTGACAGCAGTCCCTACTTTTCACTCTGCTCTTTTCTCCATACCATTTATGACAAGCATGCTGCTTGGTTTCGTTTGCCGTGTGTGTTGCTCCACAGGAATGTAATCTCTGGGAAGACAGGAATATTTGTCTGCTCTGTGCACTGCTCTGTCCCCAGTGCCTAAATATATATATATGAAAAGCCTTGGAGAAGGAAATGGCAACCCACTCCGGTATTCTTGCCTGGAGAATCCCATGGAGGGAGGAGCCCTGTGGGCTATAGTCCACGGGGTCGCAGAGTCAGAAACGACTTAGCAACAAAACCACTCCCACCATTCTAGGGGCTGGGTGAAGCTCTACTTATTACCAATGCCGTGTAAGGGATAAATAATCAGGAGGTATCCTTCATGTCACTATTCCCATTCAGTTCAGATTTTTCTTTCCACTCTCAGTTCTATCAGGGGAATTTGCCTGCCCTAACTTCGTAAAGTGTTCCATCTGACAAGTTTCTACAAAACTAAGCTATCTGCAAGTTAGGAGAAGGCAAGTAGTGACTAATTATTGTATAGTCATACAATCTGAAACTCCTTAATGTATTGCTGTATTGTAGGAGTATCACATTTGGTAAGAGGCCAGTACTAAAGCTAGTACTTAACACAATAAATCTGTGTATAATTAACTAATTAGGACAATACTGTCTGAAAACAAAAGATAAGACAAAGAACACCAGAGAGCAAAAACATGCATGACTGCCACTAATGGACTACTTTCCAGCTATAGTGAATAAAGAGCCTCAGTGACAGCACCTGAGATACATCACTGGTTTCAGACAGTACTGGAGGCAGAAAAATTTATGCTTGAGCTATTTAAATAAAAAGCAAGACGAACAAAACAGTACTCCATTTTATAGGAAATTATTAATCTAGAAACCTTATCCAGTGCGAACCAAGAGAGGCAATCACCACTCCAGAATAAAAGATAATATTTATTATGTATTTACTAAGTTCTAAGCACTGTTAAGCTTTCTACGTACATATTCACAGTTAATCTTCACAATTACCTCAACAGAAAAGTGCTGTTAATTTATTATTTTTTTACGTGAAGCAGTTGATTTATAATGTTCTGTTAGTTACAGGTGTACAGTAAGATGATTCAGTTATACAAAAAAAAAATATATATATATATACAGTCTTTCTGATTCTTTTTCATCATAGATTACTATAAGATATTGAATAAAGACACTGTTATTATTAAGCCTTTTACAGATGAAAAATTTCAGGCATGTTAGGGTGAAATGAATTCTGTGTATCAAAAATTTGCAGTGTGTGTGGGATGTGTGCTCTTGGGACCCGTAGGCCACTGCTGCCACTCTGAGACATTTTTAGGAAATCCAAGAGATCAGAACTATGTGCCTAGTTCAGTTCAGTCGCTCAGTCATGTCCGACTCCTTGCGACCCCATGAACTGCAACACGCGAGACCTCCCTGTCCATCACCAACTCCTGGAGTCCACCCAAACCCATGTCCATCGAGTCAGTGATGCTATCCAACTACCTCATCCTCTGTCGTCCCCTTCTCCTCCTGCCCTCAATCTTTCCCAGCATCACAGTCTTTTCAAATGAGTCAACTCTTTGCATCAGGTGGCCAAAGTACTGGAGTTTCAGCTTCAACATCAGTCCTCCCAAAGAACACCCAAGACTGATCTCCTTTAGGATGGACTGGTTGGATCTCCTTGCAGTCCAAGGGACTCTCAAGAAACTTCTCCAACACCACAGTTCAAAAGCGTCAGTTCTCTGGTGCTCAGCTTTCTTTACTGTCCAACTCTCACATCCATACATGACCACTGGAAAAACCATAGCCTTGACTAGATGGACCATTGTTGGCAAAGTAATGTCTCTGATTTTGAATATGCTGTCTAGGTTGGTCATAACTTTTCTTCCAAGGAGTAAGTGTCTTTTAATTTCATGGCTGCATTCACCATTTGCAGTGATTTTGGAGCCCCCCCAAAATAAAATCTGACACTGTTTCCCCATCTATTTGCCATGAAATGATGGGACCGGATGCCATGATCTTAGTTTTCTGAATGTTGAGCTTTAAGCCAACTTTTTCACTCTCCTCTTTCACTTTCATCAAAAGGCTTTTTAGTTCCTCTTCACTTTCTGCCAAAAGGGTGGTGTCATCTCCATATCTGAGGTTATTGTTATTTCTCCCTGCAATCTTCATTCCAGTTTGTGCTTCTTCCAGCCCAGCGTTTCTCATGATGTACTCTGCATAGAAGTTAAATAGCAGGGTGACAATATATAGCCTTGACGTTCTCCTTTTCCTATTTGGAACCAGTCTGTTGTTCCATGTCCAGTTCTAACTGTTGCTTCCTGACCTGCATACAGGTTTCTCAAGAGGCAGGTCAGGTGCTCTGGTATTCCCATCTCTTTCAGAATTTCCCACAGTTTCTTGTGATCCACACAGTCAAAGGCTTTGGCATAGTCAATAAAGCAGAAATAGACATTTTTCTGGAACTCTCTTGCTTTTTTGATGATCCAGCGAATGTTGGCAATTTGATCTCTGGTTCCTCTGTCTTTTCTAAAACCAGCTTAAACATCTGGAAGTTCCCGATACATGTATTGCTGAAGCCTGGCTTGGAGAATTTTGAACATTACTAGCGTATGAGATGAGTGCAATTGCGCGGTAGTCTGAACATTCTTTGGCATTGCCTTTCATTGGGATTGGAATGAAAACTGACCCTTTCCAGTCCTGTGGCCACTGCTGAGTTTTCCAAATTTGCTGGCATATTGAGTGCAGCACTCTCACAGCATCATCTTTCAGGATTAGAAGTAGCTCAACTAGAACTCCATCACCTCCACTAGCTTTGTTCGTAGTGATCCTTTCTAAGGCCCACTTGACTTCACATTCCAGGATGTCTGGCTCTAGGTGAGTGATCACACCATCGTGATTATCTGGGTCATGAAGATCTTTTTTGTACAGTACTTCTGTGTGTACTTGCCACCTCTTCGTAATATCTTCTGCTTCTGTTAGGTCCCTACCATTTCTGTCCTTTATTGAGCGTATCTTTGCATGAAATGTTCCCTTGGTATCTCTAATTTTCTTGAAAAGATCTCTAGTCTTTCCCATTCTATTGTTTTCCTCTATTTCTTTGCATTGATCGCTGAGCAAGGCTTTTTTTAATCTCTCCTTGCTATTCTTTGGAACTCTACATTCAGATGGGAATATCTTTCCTTTTCTCCTTTGCTTTTTGCTTCTCTTCTTTTCTCACCTATTTGTAAGGCCTTCTCAGACAGCCATTTTGCTTTTTTGCATTTCTTTTCCGTGGGGATGGTCTTGATCCCTGTCTCCTGTACAATTTAATGAACCTCTGTCTATAGTTCATCAGGCACTCTATCAGAACTAGTCCCTTTAATCTATTTACTTCCATTGTATAATCAAAAGGGATTTGATTTAAGTCATACCTGAATGGTCTAGTGGTTTTGCCTACTTTCTTCAATTTCAGGCTGAATTTGGCAATAAGGAGTTCATGATCTGAGCCACAGTCAGCTCCTGGTCTTTTTTTTGCTGACTATATAGAGCTTTTCCATCTTTGGCTGCAAAGAATATAATCAATCTGATTTTGGTGTTGACCATCTGGTGATGTCCATGTGTAAAGTCTTCTCTTGTGTTGTTGGAAGAGGGTGTTTGCTATGACCAGTGCGTTCTCTCGGAAAAACTCTATTAGCCTTTGCTCTGCTTCATTCTGTACTCCAAGGTCAAATTATACGATTATCTCAATGCAAATAAATGTTAAATCAAAAACAATTTTTAGAAAAATTGTGAATATATTATATACTTGTTTTTATGACCCACGCTCTTTCAGATTCTGGCTGGTTTGACAAAACACCAGAAAGACTGATTCCTGCCACAGCTAAACCGTAATCCAAAACTGTTTGCAATTTTCATTTCTCAAATACTATATAGTTTTTTTTTCCCTAGAAGTTATTTCAGTTGCAAAATTCCAAGTAGATACATTTACAGTACTAATTAATCTATTAGTAACAGACACAGTTCACATAAACAAAAGCTCCTCAATTTTAGAGTGTAAATGATACTGATACTAAAAATATTTGAGACCACTGCCATAGATCAATCCTATGTACATACCCGTGTAAACAACACCACAGTTTAGAACTTGACCTACATAGATCCATAACCATCTCCCTCAAGCTATCCCTTCATAGTCACACCACTCCCCTCTCCTCTGCTGTCCCTAACCCTGGCAACCACTGTTATCTCTATAAACATTACAAACCACCAGAGTTCATGATAAAATAATTCATTTCTATGGATCTTCCAGCCATTAACCCTATTCATTTGCTTGACTTCAGAGCTCAATGGTCAATACACTTTAAAATTTGGTCATCTGAACACCATTTCACTACCTTCAGATCAGAGCCATAAATTAAAGTATCACTTGGGTACTTGAAAAGTTATGGCTATTACAGAAATGACAAATTTTGGTATGAAAACACAGTTTTTTTGTTTTTCTTTTTTTAATGATATGACACTTACAGATACATATTCAGGAATAGAAAGCTGATCTTCAGGAAAACTTTTTAGCTTCATATATTGCTCTTCTGTCAACTCAAAGTCACGCAGGTTTCGACGAATATCTCCAGCTTTCTCTCTTAGCTGAAGATTTGTCTCTTCTAATTGTTTCTGTCTCAGTAAAATAGTTTCCATTTCTTGTTTCATTAGTTCTTGATATTTTCTACAATATCACAGAATGTATGGTAAGGTTAAAAAAAATCATGGAGACATAATTTCTCAAAGTTCCTATTTTATAGCAACATCAAATTAAACGAGAAACAACAATATTTTTGGCTCCAGCTAAATGCTTACTTAACCAGTTAAACACGAACTGACAAAGTTATACTAATTACTAAGTGTGCAGCAAAAAAAAATATTAAATAGAAAATGTTAATAACCTTTAAAATTCAAATTATAAAATTATACATTTCCTCTGCTTAAGGTGTAAATCTGATATATCTGCTTTAGACCCTACTCACTGAAGTAATTTTCATTGTCTTTATCCAGGTAATTTAAGATGGTAACACAGAACCACCATAATGTCAATACAGACAATGAGGTAATGAAAACAGTAATCGGCACCTTTCTCAAGGAATACATGTAGTAGACATGGTTAGTTGCCTACTGGAAAACTGTGAGCAGTAAGGGACAATATGAATCCCCCCCGCCCACTGTATCCCATCAACATACAAACACACTGTTATTTGTCCTATCTTAAAACAAATGAACAAAAAAGCCCCCACAATTTTTGACCCCATTTCACTGCCCATTTTGTTCTTAAAAGTTTTCTATATGCACTCTCTCCATTTCACGCTTTCAGTAAAATTTCCAGGTAACTGAAAAATCCAGATTGTTAATAATCAATTCTTCTTTCTTTTTATCTCTATCAATAGCACTTGAGACATCTGCCCTCTCCTTCTTTCATCTGGTTTCCCAGATACCATAGTATTTTCCTCTTCATTTTTACCTGGCATCTTTTTGTTGGAAAGTCAATTGGTTGTCTAATCTCAGAGCTAGTAGCTGCTTCTGGTGAAGTGCATCATTAAGTTTCTCCTCCAATTCTTCAATCTTAATCAAGAGAAAAAGGTAAATAACAAGGTCAATTTACAAATTTAATAAAACCTTCTGTTTGTTCATACAAATGGTTGTTAAACTATGCTTTGAATCTGCTGCCTCATAAATCGTTTTTTACCAGGTTGTTATTGGGATTATTTTTCCATTAATCTAATCTCACTGAAAAACTCTTTGACAACTGGGGTTTATATGCTGGTGCCTTGCCCAGGTAATTTTTTCCTGGCCAGACTCTGCATATATTGTAGATCCATATATCTGTCTGAAACATGTCTTCAACTGACTACTACATGGGTGATGGTACAAATGTCCAAAATGAACCTAGTCACCCACCTCACCTAATCTTATATTCTTTGCATCTCCTTGATCTCCAGAGCAAAAAAAATCTCAGTCACACTTGATACATCTCTCCCATTGCTTATTCTAATCAGAAATCAGTTTTTTTATTGTTGAGTTTATTCCATAAAAAGGTGTCACAACTACACCATCCTCTTTAACATCCACTGACAAGTCTTCAGTTAAATCCCTGTCATATCTTACCTAGACTATGACAGTGGTTTCCTACTCTTTCCCCGCCTTCAGTTTTACGAATCTCCAAAACTATCTTCCTTTACCTTATCTTTTAAAAATGCTATCAAAAATGTATTTCCCTAGTGATAAATCCTTCTGCGGATCCTCACTGTCTTCAGAATAAATTCCAAAGGTCATGGCATTCTACACTACTCTTTTTTTCTTTTTAGAGTTATTTATCCTTTATTTAATGTTGGCTGTGCTGGTCTTCGTTGCTGCACGTGGGCTTTCTCCAGTTGTGGACAGCAGGGGCTACTGTTTGTTGTGGTGCGTGGGCTTCTGGCTGTGGTGGAGCACGAGCTCTAGGGCGTTAAGGTCTTCAGTAGTTGGGCTCAGTAGTCCTGGCTCTTGGGGCTTAGTTGCTCCATGGTATGTGGGATCCTGGACCAGGGACCGAACCCGTATCTCCTTCATTGGCAGGTGGACTCTTATCCACTGTACCACTAGGCAAGTCCCTCTACTACTCCGTCTTGATCTGGCCCTTGCCAACCATGCCTGTTGTCACTAGCTTAAAAGAAAACTCTAGTCTAGCCAAAATAAATGCTTGCCATTCCTCAAACATGTTATGATCTCTCTTAAGTCTCCATACACCTGAGCTGACTTTTAGTCCATTTAAAAAATTCCTCTCCCTTTCAACCCAGGCAATTCTTGTTCACCCTTTAAAATATGCAGATTAACATAAATCAATCCTTAATAAAACTTTCATATGGTTTTTGTCCCACACTATTCCAATAACAATACTTGTTAGGTTATGAATCCCCTCCATAATGCCCAGTCCAATGGTTATTTTTGCATATTTATCTTACATGATAGCATGATTTGGCAGAGTTGACCACTCCATCCTCTTTCACCTTCTGTGGCACTCCTCTTAAGGTTTTCTTCCTTAACTCACAGGACCCTCTTAAGCTTCTCAGGTTCCTATGATGGACTTTTTTTCCTCTACCCTATTTCTAATGTTTGACTACCCCTTGACTTGGTTTGGGGTTCTCTACTCTCCCCAGGTAATGTCATCCAATAACAAAGCTTTATGTGGTACTTACATGCCTACAACACAGAAGACCTGGGTTTGATCCCTATGTCAGGAAGATCTCCTGGAGAACAGAATGGCCCCCCACTCCAGTATTCTTGCCTAGAGAATCCTATGGACAGAGGAGCCTCAAAGCTGTAGTCTAAGGGGTCACAAAGAGTCACTGAGCAACTAACACTTTCACATGCTGATGTAGATTACATACAAACACACACACACACCTACCTACCCCCAGTCATGGACTTTCCTCTAAAGTCAGAGTGACAATTTCATCTGGGAGTTTAATTGGCATTTAAAGTTTAATGTGTTCAAAACAAAACTTATATTTTACCCTACATCAGTTTTCTTCCAGCCTGCTATTTCTCAATAAATGGCTCCAGGAGATGAAGCCAAAAACTTGGAGTCTTACACAAGACAATTATCTAGTACTGTCTTCCTCTTTTACCTTACCTGCTTTTAGTCTATTGCTTCAGTGACATTTTGAAAACAGAAACCAGGACATATAAGTCCAATTGCCTAAAGTCTTCAAATGGCTTCTCTAACACACAATTGAAAGCAAGGATTAACATATCAAACTGACAGGCCAAATCCTGCCCATGTCCTGTTCCTATATAGCCCACAAGCTAGGAACAGGTTTTACATTTATAAAGTTGTTAAAAGCCAAAAAAAAAAAAGAGAGAGAGAAGAGGAAGAAGGAAGAATATGTAATACACCATATGCAAGCTGGAAAGCCTAAAATATTTACTGTCTTGCCCAGGCCTTTACAGAGAAAATTTGCTGACTTCCTATCTAAAGCAGAAAATTCCCACTGCTAAGCAATGCTGTATCACATGACCCTGAAGACAGCTTATTTAATTGTTGTTCGATGATGTCTCTCACTGAAATGTGATCTCCATAAAAAAGGGACTCTTGTCATATTCATTGCTGTATTCCCGGTCACATGTCTCAATAAATGTCTTAAATCAACAAATGATGACCACATTCCTAATAATTACCATTTTGCAAATCAAGAAGACTGTTACCATAAGGAGTGAAACTTCTGCTTTTTTCAGGGTGGGAACTTTAACAATTTCAACTGACTTCTAGATTTAAGTCCCTCGACTCAGAGACAGTCAAGCTAGGGAGATACCCTCAAGCACTTCCCAGGCAATGAGGAACCCATGGACCAGTAGTGAGAGATAAACAAAAAGAGATTTTAGCATTTAAAAACTGACAGGCTAGAAGAGTGAGGAGGAGAGGAATAAGGAAGTGGAGCAAGCAAGGAGAGTTAGACAGCAACAAGTGTGCATAAAAGTACACGGAACAGTCCTCTAAGATCAGGAAGCCTGGCCTGAGCAACTCCCCTTCCAGGGCTCTCAGTCAGCAAGCAGCTGAGTGGGAATGGGAATCAATGCTTGTGAAGTATCCTGTGAATAATCTGCTTGGGTTTTTAGAGATGGAGAAATCAAAGCAACATGAGTCCTAGTAATAAACTATACCATTAGTTTTGAAAAGTATCAAAAGGCAGAGACAGCACTTTGCTGACAAAGGTCCATCTAGTCAAAGCTATGGTCTCTCCAGTAGTCACATACGGATGTGAGAGTTGCACCATAAAGAAGGCTGAGTGCAGAAGAATTGATGCTTTCGAACTTGGTGTCGGAGAAAACTCTTGAGAGTGCCTTGGACAGCAAGGAGATCAAACCAATCAATCTTAAAGAAAATCAACCCTGAATATTCATTGCATGGATGGATGCTGAAGCTCCAATACTTTGGCTACCTGATTCGAAAAGCTGACTCACTGGAAAAGACCCTGATGCTGGGAAAGACTGAGGGCAGGAGGAGGAGTGGGTGACAGGGGATGAGATGGTTGGATGGCATCACCAATTCAATGGACATGGGTTTGAGCAAACTCTGGAAGATAGTGAAAGACAGGGAAGCCTGGCGTGCTGCAGTCCATGGGGTCACAAAGAGACATGACTGGGCAACTGAACAACGTACCACTAGTAATAAGCTGTAATAAACATAAGCACTATATTGTTCCCATATTGGTGTGGAGAGATGTTAGATTATACAGATTCACTTATTTATGAACTAAGAAAGATCTTGAAGAGAGGAAAAAACTGTTACTTGTCTCTCTTTCTCAAGTAACTCTGATTTTTATTAGCAGCAACAACATGTCCAATTAAAAATATACACTTCCCAGCTTCCCTCTCCTGGCACCTAGTTGTAGTCATGCTATATAGTCCTAGTCAATCAAGGTCACCAGCCTGAGCTCTAGGAAAGTTCTTTAAAGAACAAATTCATTTGGCATATGCTGCATTTTCCCATCATCCTTCTCCTTATTTCTAACTAGAACATGGATACAACAGTGGAGGCAGATTAGCCATCTGTGATTTTGAGGTGAAAAACATATGCTATTTTTACAGCCACCCAGAAGATTAAAAGGAGCCTGGGTTTCTAATGATATCAACGGTAAATACCAGGTCTAAGTTGCCTATATTCAGAATTCTGTTATACCAGAGAAACAAAATCCTTATCCTGCTTAAGCTATGGTTTTCAAGATTCTCATACTAACAGCTGAACACTGGACAGCTGGTTCAATCTTTTTCCATAGAAGAAATACCTATAATATTCAATACACTTGATCATTCAGGTCTACTTGAAAGCTTCTGATGACGGGAACCTCAATAACTTAAAATCAGGCCATTTAAATGTTAATAGCAACAAATTAAATTCAGCAAAAACCTATCCTCCCTGTGATTTGCAACATTTCATGGCACTACAGTCCATGCAGGAAAATTCATTTTTTTCAAAGCTGAACGTGACATTTTCACCTTCATATATGGGATGTTCAATGCTCTGGAGAATAAATGAGTGGCTAAAAATTCTACTCATTCATCAATCCCAGACTCACATATCTTCAGACTTTTCATCTCTGAAGCCAGAATGCATCTTACAAACTACAGAACAAAACAGTTTAATTTGGCAGTGTTTAACCTTAGTAGTACACGTAATAGTTCGCTTTATAATCCAGGTGTCCTGGATTTGACAAATTAAAGATTAATTCTTCTACCTTATACTTCTTCCCATGCATGCATGCTAAGTCGCTTCAGTCATGTCTGACTCTTTGCAGCCTATGGACTATAAACCGCCAGGCTCCCCTATCCATGGGGATTCTCACATCTTCCCATATTTGACAGTAAATATACTGGCAGAAAGCGAAGAGGAATTAAAAAGCCTCTTGATGAAAGTGAAAGTGGAGAGTGAAAAGCTGGCTTAAAGCTCAACATTCAGAAAACTAAGATCATGGCATCTGGTCCCATCACTTCATGGAAAATAAATGGGGAAACAGTGGAAACAGTGTCAGACTTTATTTTTTGGGGCTCCAAAATCACTGCAGACGGTGATTGCAGCCATGAAATTAAAAGACGCTTACTCCTTGAAAGGAAAGTTATGACCAACCTAGAGAGCATATTGAAAAGCAGAGACATTACTTTGCCAACAAAGGTCCGTCTAGTCAAGGCTATGGTTTTTCCAGTGGTCATGTATGGATGTGAGAGTTGGACTGTGAAGAAAGCTGAGCACCAAAGAGTTGATGCTTTTGAACTGTGGTGTTGGAGAAGACTCTTGAGAGTCTCTTGGACTGCAAGGAGATCCAACCAGTCCATTCTAAAGGAGATCAGTCCTGGATGTTCATTGGAAGGACTGATGTTGAAGCTGAAACTTCAATACTTTGGCCACCTCATGGGAAGAGTTGATTCACTGGAAAAGACCCTAATGCTGGGAAGAATTGGGGGCAGGAGGAGAAGGGGACGACCGAGGATGAGATGGCTGGATGGCATCACCGACTAGATGGACATGAGTCTGAGTGAACTCCAGGAGTTGGTGATGGACAGGGAGGCCTGGCGTGCTGCAGTTCAACTCCAAAATCACTGCAGACGGTGATTGCAGCCATGAAATTAAAAGACGCTTACTCCTTGAAAGGAAAGTTATGACCAACCTAGAGAGCATATTGAAAAGCAGAGACATTACTTTGCCAACAAAGGTCCGTCTAGTCAAGGCTATGGTTTTTCCAGTGGTCATGTATGGATGTGAGAGTTGGACTGTGAAGAAAGCTGAGCACCAAAGAGTTGATGCTTTTGAACTGTGGTGTTGGAGAAGACTCTTGAGAGTCTCTTGGACTGCAAGGAGATCCAACCAGTCCATTCTAAAGGAGATCAGTCCTGGATGTTCATTGGAAGGACTGATGTTGAAGCTGAAACTTCAATACTTTGGCCACCTCATGGGAAGAGTTGATTCACTGGAAAAGACCCTAATGCTGGGAAGAATTGGGGGCAGGAGGAGAAGGGGACGACCGAGGATGAGATGGCTGGATGGCATCACCGACTAGATGGACATGAGTCTGAGTGAACTCCAGGAGTTGGTGATGGACAGGGAGGCCTGGCGTGCTGCAGTTCATGGGGTCGCAAAGAGTCAGACATGACTGAGCAACTGAACTGAACTGAACTGAAGGGGTCTCCAAGCAGGACAACTCTAGTGCTTGTATACAAAAAAAACACAGGAATGTAGAGTAGGCAGCTACCCTGGAGAGGAATTTGGAAATACACTTAAATGAAGTAGACATATACCTTGCAGCCAGAAATTCCACTCCTGAGTATATGTGTCAATGTGCTCAGTCACTCAGTCGTGGCCAACTCTTTGCAAACCCATGGACCGCAGCCTGCCAGGCTCCTCTGCCCATGGAATTTTCCAGGCAGGAGTACTGGAGTGGGTTGCCATTTCCTTCTCCAATATATATCAGAGAATTGCTCAAATCAGATCTGGAAGAGAGATATCTAAAGAAGGCCACACCACATGTGGTGGCAAGGGTTTGGAGGCAACCTGCGGGCCTATCACTGTGGAAGGGAGTGAACAGATGGGTAGACACCAGAACTGTGTGGCTGCTGGAAGCAAAGGACTACATGTACATGTGGTAACATGAAGGATTTTAAAAACAGCACTGAGTTGAAAGGAAAAACTATAAAAGAAATAAAATCTAAAACAAAACATGCAGTTTAGATTTATGTAAAGGAAAAAATAAGAAAAATACTAATTTTCAAGATAAATGTTTATAATAATAACTACAATTGGGAGTACAACCTTTAAAAATTATGAGCTGGCCCCCTGGTGGTCCAGTGGTTAAGAATCCACCTGCTAATGCAGGGTACACAGGTTCGATCCCTGATCCGGAAAGATCCCACATGCTATGGGACAACTAAGCCTGTGCACCACAACCACTGAGCCCATGCTCCGTAACACTGAAACCTACACGCCCTAGAGCCCATCCTTGGCAACAACGGGAGCCGCCACGATGAGAGGCCCACGCACTGCAACTAGAGAGTAGTCCCCAGCAGCCACAACTAGAGAAACCATGCGAGCAGTTAAAGATTCAGCACAGCTGGGTTTATTCATTAATTTAAATTAACTGATTGATAGATTTTATTTATAAATCAATAAATAATTTGAAAGATAAAAACTGTGAAACACTATGTTGTACACTTGAAACATATAATACTATAAATCAACTATACCTCAATAAAAAAATTTTTTTTAAGAATAAATTTTAAAAGATAAAGGCAAACATAAAGAGGAGGAGGAAGAGAAATGAGTTACAGGAATAAAAGAATAAACATACAAAAAAAGAAGTTATCTTGCAAGGATCAATGATGATTATGTATCATAAACTCAGGAATATGACTAATTTAATCTTCTACATTTTCAGCCCAACCAGAAAACCATCACAGTAAAAAATTATATAAAGCACCATGGGATAAAATGTAATAATAATATAGTGTTAAGCAAGTATAACTACCCCTATTACTTATTGTACAAGGGTCAGACATGACTGAGCACACACTCCATCACAGCCATCTAAGAGTTTATGTGCATTGATTAATCTTCCTAACAACTCCATGAAGTACAAAACATGATTATTATTTTACAGGAAATCAGGGAACAAAAAACTTAAGGAATCTGTCCAAGGTAACTGTAAGGGCTGGGATTTAAATTCAAACTGTGTGTATCTAGGACTGTAGCTCTAATTTATTATACTTGGAAGCATCTCAAGAGTAAACCACTATTCCAGTAACGTAAACACTACACTTTAAAAAGAGAAACCAGTGACAGCTGAGCACAGTGCAAGGTGAAGACGAGCAATTTAAAAAGTAGCCAAACAAAATGCAATTTTGAATGTGGAATACAGCTGGCATTTAAGAGAATACTTAGGGCTTCCCTGGGGGTCCAGTGGTTAAGAATCCTTTTTGGAAAGCAAAGGACACCAGTTTGATTCCTGGTCTCTGAAGATCCCACATGCAATGGGGCAACTGAGCTCATGTGCCACAATTAGTGAGCCAGGCCCCTGGCCACAACTACTGAAGCCTAGGCAGCCCAGAGTCCGTGCTCTGCTACAAGAGAAGCCTCCGCAATGAGAAGTCCTCGCAACACAACTAGAGTGGGGCCCCTCCTCGCCGCGCACAGCAAGAGACACCCACACAACCAAAAGAAATAAATGTTTTAAAAGACAGATTATTTGTTCATTGCCTGAGTCAAAGATTGGAGACCTACCTTGGGGTTCTTCAATGAGTTCCAGTGAAGGAGATCTTAAGGGTAGAGATACACAAGCCAGTATCACCATGGGAATCCATTTGAGGAGTGAAAATATGACTCAAGGAAGAAATGGGAAACCACTGGATGTATTGATAAAATGCCAAGTGACCTAGTCTTGGTAGGTGACGCCACAGAGAACCTAAAAGGAAGTCTTAGGAGACTTAGTTGGATGGAATACAGGCTTTAGCTTTCCTGGTGTTAATTCCACCTGGTTCCATCATTTCTATGTGAATGGCTTTAGTAAGCTATTAACCAGTTGTGTTTCCATTTTTTCAAGAGCAAATGGGGTTCAGTTACTCATATGAGAAACAGCCAAACATATGCTAGGTGCCAGAGACAGTTCTAAGCACTGAAGCCACAATAGGGACTACAAAAATGTCCCCTGTTCCTGTGCTCAGGAATCTTACACTCTATTAAGAGACAAATACCCAACAAACAAGGCAAATAATCCTATGAACGTGTATAAAAGGCACAAAAAATAAACAGGGTGGAAACAATGAGAATATTATTTTAGTCAATAACCACAACAATAACTAATACTTACTGTGTACTTAACGAAATACCCATCTAACTTATTCTATTGGTTCACTTAATTTGATGGGTCAGAGAAGATGCTCTAAAAGCACCTGTACCTCAAACAGTTGTATGGCTCAAATGAGATAACACATGAAAAGCTCACAGAGCAGAGTCTGGCACAGAATAGGCACTCAATGAACATTAATTATTAATGTTTTTTTAAAATGTACCTAAACGATTTCTTTACATCATCAAGACCTTGGGTTTTAGGACATTTCCTTTTCTTAGAGAGGTGTGGTCAAGAAATTTTTGTAGCAGCATGATCCCTATACATAGGCAAGAACTACCCAAGATTGACTTAACAGAGACAAGATAAGACATAACTGAAACCAAATGGGAGGGGAGGAGATAGGTAGAGCTGGAAGTCAAGAGCAAAGATGGAGGGTTTACCATCTTCCATATCTCTTCTCTGTGGAAAGAGAAGACTTTCCCAGAAGACAGAGTAGTAAGACTTAAGAAGTATCTCCTATCTTTCTGAAATCACTGTAAATTTTTTTTATCACTACTGACAACTTTACCAGGTCTTACATAAAATACTCTAACTATAAAAAAAACCACAAAAGGCAGAAAAACAAGGACTGAGGCATTCCTTCTTATTTGGCAGATAATTATTAAAGCTCCGGTAACTGAATTTGTTATACTTGGTACTACGACACAGGAGCTATCAAATAGCAGGGTATAAAAGAAACCAAATCTCCATGGTAGAGGATTAAACAGATTCAATAATGTAATAATAATCTTGATTCTTCCTACCCAGCTAGTCATACCAGAGTTAATTCTCAGTGAAGCAGAAAAACAACTTGGCTAGAAAAAAAACACCGATTATTTTCTCAAAATGTTAAAAGTATCAAGTTCCAATTATATATTCATAAGTTTAATTCTTATTTATCTGCAGTTTGAAGACAACAAGGCACACAGATAACAAAATTTACATATGATCTTACCTTTGTAAGATAATCAACCTTCAAATTATCGATCATCATATTTTTCTGTGATAGCTCTATTTTCAGTAACTGAATATTATGAAGCAGTTCTTTCCGTTCAATTAGCTGCCTGGTGATTTTGATCTTGCCATCCTGCTCTTCTGATGAGGAAATATCATCTGTAGGAACTGTTGTTTCTAAACTAATATCTTCAGACTCCAGGGAGCTAGAGATGTTCATGTTTTTTGATGCCTTGCTAACTTTCCGAGACATTTTAAATTATTACAGGTCACTTTTCGTTTCCAATTCTATTTCAATTTTCTGTAGATTAAAAAATATTGATTTAAATATAGTCAAACATTCTTTGTGGAAAGCAGAAAGTTTATCAAAGATACACTAAGGATTCCCTAAGAAATTATTCGGCACATGGGAGGACCCCCAAATCTAGGACAGATTGGTAAGTGAAAGTGAAGTCACTCAGTCGTGTCCGACTCTTTGCGACCCCATGGACTGCAGCCTACCAGGCTCCTGCCTCCATGGGATTTTCCAGGCAAGAATACTGGAGTGAGTTGCCATTTCCTTCTCCAGGGGATCTTCCCGACCCAGGGATCGAACCCAGGTCTCCAGCATTCCAGGCAGATGCTTTAACCTCTGAGCCACCAGGGGAGCAGATTGGTAAATTACTGCTCAAATCAAACATATTAAATCCTATTATGAACCCACACTTTTGATAAGTAAAAACTCAGTTCCTGGGGGCAGGTCTCTTACTTGGGTGTAAAGAAAGAGATAAACAATAAAGACTTAAATCGCTAGTATCCAAGAATGCTACTCATAAAAATAACACGTTATAAGATAAAGAAGTTACTTCTGAGCTGGTCAGGGAAAGGTTATACAGAGGGAAGATTTAGAATCTTGAGGGATTTGGAGAGGAGTAATAAAAAATGAAAAGCATGCAGGTATGAAGGTATAAAGGTGATGAAACTGTAAAACAACCTCAGGAGATAATAATAGTCAGGTTGGGCCAAGCCTATGTGAAAGTGAGTAGTGACTCCTCACCCCACCACCCCACTCCCACAGAAATACACAGAAGGGTAGTCCTTTATGCATAATCAAGACTGTGGAGGTCCTTGAATATTTCAATATGTTCTAAATTTATTCTACAGGTAATGCTGCATCACTGAAGTTTTTTTGAAAACGGGAAGCTGAGATAAAACACATTTTTATAGACTTGCAGATAGCAAAATTAAACAAGATGGTAAAAGAAAAATTCCTCAGTCTAAAACTCTACCCTTTCACACAAATTTACCTTCTTTTAATTCTGCACAATATAACAAATTACTTATGGTACTAAAGATACTAGCTTTTTTTTTTTTTAACTGAAGGATTAGGAAAAATGTGTATAGGAGAATCCTGAGAACTCTGGATGGATTGGCCTCCCTCATTTTTAAAGGGACAGGGGTAGGTAAGGAAAGGCGAATCAAAGACAGGTAACATCACCTGGATTACAAAGGGTGAGGGACTGGCACTGCCCACACGTGTTGCGTGAAGGATAAAACCCGAATTTGGCAGCATCAGAGGATTCCTACACCATTGCGAAAACGGAGTAGCCTCGAGCTACCTGGAAAGCTTCAATTACTCCACGTTGAAGACTCTTAGAGGAGCTGGAAGCGTCTCCAGAGGGCAGCTCGGGTTGCAGCCCCTCAACAGGGAATCACAGGTGGGAGACGGTTAGCACCGGTAACCAAGACAACCATTTCCGCGCCGGGAGGACAGAGGAAACAGGCTCCTGGCTGATGCCCACGCTGCCGGAACTCAGCGCTCCGGGTCCACCCAGGCGCGGGAAGCAATGAATGCTGGGAGCTGGAGTCCAGAGGTGGCCGCGCCCTTTTCATGGACGGAAAGGGCTCTGGGCTCCGCCCATCTGCCCGCTTTCGCCCAATCCTCGCAGACCTTAGAAGGCCAACCAACGGCAGTCTCGAAGCTTTTCCGCGATAGGGGTTCACTGATATCCCGGAGGAGGAAGGAGCGAACTCCTGGTTTAAGTGCGGTTGTGCAACAGGGCTCCGAGCGTGACACTTTCCGCCGGAAGAGCACTAAAGCGGGTCGGGATTCCGAGCAGGGAGGCGAGATGCTCAAGTCCAAGACTTTCTTGAAAAAGACGCGGGCGGGTGGCGTGATGAAGATTGTGCGCGAGCACTACCTGCGGGATGACATAGGCTGCGGTGCGTCGGGGTGCGCGGCGTGCGACAGAGCGCACGAGGGACCTGTCCTCGAGCTGCAACCCCTGGACCGGGCCAGCAGCCTCTGCCCGCAGCCACACTACTTGCTGCCGGACACCAACGTGCTGCTCCACCAGGTGCGCCGGTAGGCGGGCGGAGCCGCGGCATCGCTGTCCCACCAGGAGAAAGGGAGACAGGGACACTGAGACCCTAGGAGGAGCGTCTTGGGCAGCATTACGTACTCAGAGAGAGGCAACCCCACCGGGACCCATGCCTCCTGCCCCCAGGCCGAGGTTCTTTTTCCTTGTACTGTTTTTGTGTGTTTTTTTTTTAGGCATGGCTCCTGTTCTCACAGACTTAGAGCCGGCAACCTCTGACCTGAACCTCATGGTTTTCCTTCTAGAACCCATAGGAATGACGACGCCTTCCGCCTCCTAGGGCAATTGTCACTTCTTTCAGAACCCAAAGGGGCTGGCTCCCTATCTTGGTTTCACTTTCTGCTCAGAGGAAATGAGCTTCCTTTATTCATTCCACCAATGTTTAGTGAGAGATTCTTACGAGCCAGGCTGTGATCTATACGGTGGGTATACAGTAGGGAACAAAATAGAAAAAAAACAATCTCTACCCTAGTGGGGCTTAAATTTTAGGGGCGGAAGTAGCAGAAAAACTAATAAGTAAGTCATTTCTCCAAGTGCTGTGAGCTAAAAAGCAGGAGCAGGGTGTGCTCTGGGAGAAAGGGAAAGGGGGGTATGTTGAATAGGGGGGCTCAGTGAGCTTCCCTCTCGGCTCCCGCCCGCTTGGCCTTTATCTTCTTGCTGAGATGGTGTTATTATGGTTCCCAAATGTTTGAGGCTCGAGTGAAGAGTTCATCTGTAATGGGATTATCTCCGGCCCTGTTTGCTTTCATTACAGTCCCACTCTCTCCGAGCATGAGAATCTAACCTTACCGAAAGCATATTTTGGTAATCTGATATAAACTAAATTTAAACTTTGACCTCCAACAATAAAAATGCTACTTTCCCCCTCTGCAGACCTGAAATACAGATTAAGGGCCTGCCAGCTTCACTTTCCGGGTTTCTAACTGACTTCTAATTAGATTCGAAGCATGACTCAGAAGAGTCGGGCCCACCACGGGCGCTGGTACACTGGCCTGGCTTTTCCTCCTACCCATCAGAAGTTGGATGCCCCTCCCAACTCTCCTGCATCTCTCCCTTCAGCTCCTGTTTCGCGGGACTGTCGCCGAATCGCAAGTTAGCACGGAAAACTCACGATGAAATTTCTGTCTGAAGTCACATTGCAAATGGGCTCTGATTCCCGGTTTGCACGAACAGCTTTAATCCTGGTTTGGATAAAGGTTAAGTAGGAGCTTACTCCATTCTGCCCCCACGTCATGTTCTAATTCCTATAGGTTATCTTATTTAGAAATTAAGGCAAGCCAAAGCCACGTGGGGGCTGCCCGCTGCTGGGGCTACTCCCTGTGTCTGGGATCTCTGCAGCCTCACTTACCACCCGCTCACCAACCATTTTGTTTTCCAGAATCTGGCATTCATGTGTTCAGACTGTCTAGCCACAATATTAAAAGCTTGTTTTTTCCTTTTATTTTTATATTTTTTTTGAAAGGGAAACATTAAATAAGTTTCACAGTCTGGACCAGAATAAGCAACTAAAAATTCAAATTCAGGGATGTCCCACATTAATAACTGTTCACCAAGGAAGCATTTCCTGTTTATACATTGAGCTAATGAGAATCCATCACCCCTGTCAAATGCACTGAACACCAAATTCAAATGTCAAACCAAATGTAAGAGGTCACACATTTCCTTTGCTAACTAAAAGTGTAATTCATAAATATTATTGCTACCAAACTCTCCATCTACAACATTTGTTTAGAAATATGCACATGTAATATAAATTGTGATTAAGTTAAATGGGTATATTATTTCCTGTTTTAAGGGCTAACAGCAGCATGAATTATGCTTTACCGCAAAGAAGGCTCAAGTCACAAGCAGTTCTGCCTGAGTACAGCCTCACATTTTACACCCCCAGGTTGGTTTTTGCACGTTCATTCATAAATACTGTACATTACCCAGTCTTGCTGATAACTTTCACTTCTGCTGCCTTATAAAATAGCTCTCACTATTGAAAAGGTCAGCTAAATGGACATAAACTTTGAGTCTAGCTACATGTAAAAATAAAAGTGGAAAAACAAAAAAAAAGATTTACGAAGCCTGGGTCTTCCTTTACCTCCGTAAGCATAATACCAGAATCCAAATTAAACTGAAACTTTGCATCTGTGCCATGATTTAATGAGATGGGAATTGTTAGCACAAGAAGCAACAACCCAGATTTTTAACTTCTGAAATTAATGCCAGGGAGCAGAAAATCAAGTAGGAAAGCAATCTTTCATTCTGTTTTTGTCTACAAATAAATTTGACTAACGTCCTTCGTTTTAGAAGCATGTAAACAAATTAATATATATGTCATTTTGGGAAAACAACACTTACTCCAGTAAGGAAAACAGAACAAACAGGAATATGCTCTCACCTGACCCAGAACCTCATGTCACTCTAATAAAAGGATAGGAAAAGGAAAACCCAAAATCAAAGCTGCCCCTGACCAGCTGAGGAAAGGAATGCAGTTTTCGTTGACTCCTCAGTCAATGAAAGTCAATGAAAACTATTACCGAAGACCAAAAAAGAAAGGCGAGCAAGCAAACAAACCCTACCCTTTCCAGCCTAGGTGGAGAGGTTTGTTCCCACGGAAGGATGGAGGACTTAGCCCCACACCTCTGCAAGGCCTCTGGAGCCTCCTTCCCATGGGGGCCAGGTCCACCCTGCCCCCTCCTTCACCAGGCTAAGGCATGCAGAGGAGATAGGTGGGTTAGATGCTCCTCAGCAGTGCTCTGAGTCATCACTGTTTTCCAACCCTTCCCAAGTCAGCCTGACGCCATCGTGCCAGACAATTTTGCAATGAACCCAAATCTTTGCTGTCACAGATTGGCGAGAGGGATAAAGTGGGTTCCTCAAAGAGATAACCGAGCCGACTCACCAGCTTTTGAAGTCTAGTGAACAGGGTTTCATAAGCTCCAGATTCAGCAGCAGATAATTAACAGATATAACTGAAGCTCATTTTTGTGGACACTCTGCCTATTCACCATGAGGCCGGCAGGGGCTGCCTCTCACCTGCCGCCCAGTTCTCCTCTCCCCAGGGGAAGGCTGAGTGGGCAGATCTGGGTTTTGAGCATGCTGCTGCGGCTGCTGCTAAGTCGCTTCAGTCGTGTCCAACTCAGTGCAACCCCAGAGACGGCAGCCCACCAGACTTCCCCATCCCTGGGACTCTCTAGGCAAGAACACTGGAGTGGGTTGCCATTTCCTTCTCCAATGCATGAAATATCAGGGGCATCACCCCAGATATTGAGAACTGTTGGGTTAGACAGTGGATTGGATAATGAAATCCCATAGGCATATACAACTTTAAAAACATTTAACATTTCAAATTTCTCATTCTTATGTCCCACACTTAAATACTATTTATGTAAAGAATATCAGTTAAGCACTTCAAGACTTCTTGTTTCTATCTCCTCCTTAAAATCCAAAAACAGGAACTGTTTTTGAGCGCTCAGTGACCTAGTTTCTGTAGTGCATGACCATCAGATTTTTAATCCAAAGTTAACACTTTTGTTGGCTTAAGTGCAGTGAATAGAGCTTAGCAGTACTGGGGTTGACAGGAAGAATTAGGACATTCAGGCATGCTAAAACCAATTCAGAAATTTATGACCATGTCTTTGATAATTCTAAAAAAATTAGCAGGTATGTTTATATTAAAGCAGGTTTGTTTATATTAATTATAAAACTCTAAAATTGAATCTTTAACCTTTAAGAAGTAGGTAGAAGTTATTGTGCTGAATTTTGTAATTGTTCTTAAATTTGGCTTTGAAGAACAGATTTAAAGAAATAAGTATACTGACATTTGATAGCTCAGATTTGGTAGACTTAGAAGGAATATGCAGTCATATCTGGGTTTTGTCTTTCATTCTCTTGATGGCCCTTGTCATGTATTGTAAGTTTATCATGGATAATTTACAGGCATCATGTATTTAATAACTACATTAATCATATGATCACAAGTCATCTAATCATACAATTGGTAGCTTTTAGGAATTTCTGTTAATCTACAGTTTGAATGAAATCTCATTATCAGACCTGTAAAATATTAGTATAGTTTTTTTTTTTTCCAACAAACTGTGACTTTTTTTAATGTCCCAACCTATAGTATAAATTCTGATCTTGAGTTTTTCTCTTGGTGAGATGAATTTGCCTTTTTATTATTCCATTAATAGTATGATTTTCTTCTTTCCAAGCAAATTGTTGTCTTAAAAACATCACTATTTTGTTTATTTCCTCTATGAAGTATAAATGTGAATGCATTGAGGGGAAAAGATGTACTACTGACTTTTAAGTTCAGTGATCATTAAGCATTTATGTCCAAAGACTTTTTATGTGTGCTTGATTCTGTTGATTTCCATTTCTTATCTTTCTCTTTTCCCCTTTTCATTACACTTAGAGAAACTTATGTAGAACAATTACAGGGAGAAAATTCTAATGACAGGAATGATAGAGCCATCCGAGTAGCTGCAAAATGGTACAATGAACATTTGAAGGATATGTCACCAGAGAATCAGCTGCAAGTTATCTTCATAACCAATGACAGGAAAAACAAAGAGAAAGCCGTAGAAGAAGGGATACCAGCGTTCACTTGTAAGTCTCCGTGTAACCGGACTGTTAGTTCATGTTTGCAAATGCATGCAGAAATTATCATCAGGCCCATGGGCAGATGCTCATTTGACTATTTGGTATTTTCATGGTTGTATATAGCTTAATGTGATTTTTTTTTTTTTTTCAACATTGCTAAGCTAAGTGAGTTGTGCCACCAGTGGCTGTTAATTTCCCTGTCAACATTTGGAATGGGCTTAAAAATTCATAGACACACTTGATCCACTGCCTCTCGGGCTTGACTACCTCAACAGAGAGGGTCCCTCCCGCCCAAAAAATTGACATGTGTACTGTCACAAATAAGATAACCCATATTCTTCTGAATCTCAGGGGGATAAAAAACACATTTAAATTTATCAAGAACAAAAAACTTATTTTTCAGGTGAAGAATATATAAAAAGCCTGACTGCTAACCCTGAACTCATAGATCGTCTTGCTTGTTTGTCTGAAGAAGGGGTATGTTTGAGTTTGCTTTATTTTGTTTTTGAGAAGTGAAAGATTAACATAGCCACTTGGGATGTTAAGTTTATAATTACCAGATTTAGAAATTGGAATATCAGTGGGCAAGCTGGAATTGAAATAGGAGTTGGGTGATAAACAACACGAATGGCTGCAATAGGCTTTTGATCAAAATGCCATCCCTAAAGTCTTGACTTCTACAATACCACTGTTCGCTGATACATCCTCAGCAACCCAAGTAGGGCCTGGCACAAGGTGGCACTATTTGTGTGATTAATCAGTGAAGGAACTCATGGCTGGCTTGTGATAAGGAGTAGGTATTTGACAAACAAGTGGTGGGCACTGGAGAGAGGGTATCCAGCTGTAGTGTTAATTCCATAGGAGGAGGGAGGGCTCATGAGAAGTAGGACAGGAAGGGAAGGGGCCAGATAGTGAGGACTCGGGAATTTATTCTGTTAGTAATTTTTAAACTATCATATAGAGGTCTCCCTAAAGGGCTGCTACTGAGAGAAGTTAGCACATAGGATTCTGGGCTCCCTACTTTATACTCTTAGGCTGAACACATTAAAAGTTGATGAGAGTGTGGCTAGGAGGAATGGAGAACAATTAGAAATGTTACTTATTTGAAAAACCACTCTAATCTCGATTTATAAGGTGATACATTGTGTCTCAGCAAGATTGGAGGCAGAGGCAGGAGTAGAGGGTCACTGCAGTAGTGGATGTGAGAGGGAATCCTTAACCTTGTTTCCTTGAATGTGAAGTGTGTTTGGCAATAACGATGTCATAGCATTGTTAGGATTGGATGGTGATAATGTTCAGTCGCTAAGTCGTGTCCAACTCTTTGTGACTCCACGGACTACAGCACTTTAGGCTCCTCTGTCCTTCACTATCTCCCAGAGTTTGCTCAGATAATAGTAGTGTTAATAAAATTATTATCTCAGTGCCTGGCACATAATTATGGTAAATGTAAATGGTAGATACTATTAAGTTTTATATAATAGTATATTATATGTGCATCTAATCTTTACAGCTTTTTTTTCCTCTGTTTTCAACCAGCTACTTCACGAAACTAAATAGAAGTGAAAAAAGCTGGACTTTATTTTTAGAATACAGGTAATAGGATTATCCTATCTAATATATATACACTAGTTGCATGCAGCTGTTTAAATTTAATTCAGTTTACAGTTCAGTTTTCCAGTTGTGTTGTTCACCTATTGGAGATCACAAGAACACTTCCTTTATCACAGAGTTGATTTGGATAGCACTAAATAAGGTGAATAGGTCTAAACAAAGAAACAGGAAGTAATCCAACATTGATAATTCACAGTATTTGACTATGTACTATGATAGAGTAGAGTAAATGTAGGATATAGTGAAACTGCAGTCAGTTCTATTATAGTACGTGTGTGTGTGTTCCCCAAAGTCACTTGTGCCATGTAAAATTTTCTATAATGAAAACTACAGAGTTTGGGCTTCCTTGGTGGCTCAGAATGTAAAGCGTCTGCCTATAAGCAGGAGACCCAGGTTCGATCCCTGGGTCGGGAAGATCCCCTGGAGGAAGAAATAGCAACCCACTCCAGTACTCTTGCCTGGAAAATCCCATGGACCGAGGAGCCTGGTAGGCTACAGTCCATGGGGGTCGCAAAGAATCGGACACTGAGTGACTTCATTTTCACTTTCACTTTCACAGAGCTTAAGGGAAAATGTGATTAGGGACACAACGCAGAAACTTCCTGANACCCACTCCAGTACTCTTGCCTGGAAAATCCCATGGACCGAGGAGCCTGGTAGGCTACAGTCCATGGGGGTCGCAAAGAATCGGACACTGAGTGACTTCATTTTCACTTTCACTTTCACAGAGCTTAAGGGAAAATGTGATTAGGGACACAACGCAGAAACTTCCTGATGCAGTGGAAAGAGGGTTATCTCAGTTTGAACAGAAAGTTGTTACACCAGACAAAGATGGTGTGGCTAATAAAACATGGTAATCTGAAGTAACCATTAGGTGTTTGAGGTGTGTGTGTGTGTGTGTTTTGTGGATTCAGCTTGGTTCAGTTGAATGCAGTTCTCTGCTCTCACCTGGTAGTTTTCTAATTTACCAATTGCATTGGAACACATTTGTGTTTTCAGAACAAGCATGATAGGAGAGCTAACCATACTTAGGCAAGGCATCTAATCCATATTTGAAATGTCAAGGCTTCCTGGTAAAATTGTATCTAAGTCGAGATGGGAAGGATGTTAAAGCAAATTCCTTTGAGACAGAGACATTTTAACTGTGTTTTGTATTAAAAGAGTTAATGACTAGGGGAAGAGCATTTCATGTGGAAGGAATAGCAAGTTAAAAGGCTCTGAGGTTAGAATAAGTTGACAAGATTGAGAAATCCCTAAAAGTGTGGATGGGATGATGTGGGGAAGGGATAACAATGTTAGGAATGAAGTCAGAAATGTAGGCAGGGACCAGATCGTGTAAGGATGTAGTAAGTCATGGAAAAAAAGTTGGATTTTAGTCCATGATCACTGGACAGCTATTGAGCAGAATAATAAACCTATTTCCCTGTTCTAAGGAGAATAAGTTAGAAGCAGGGGCCTCCACTTAGATGGATATTTTAGTATCCCTGGGAGACAAGACAGGAAATTGGATCATGGTAGCAGAAGTTAAGGTAGTGAGAAGTCAGATGTTGTGTGTATTTCATTGATATAAATATTTTGTTGATTTTAGGATTTGGTGATAGATGGGGCTGTGAGGGTACAATTAGTTAATCAGTTAATTATTTTAATAGGCCATATCATTAATCTGTTTAATATGTCATGTTCATGGTAGGTTTAATAAGTCCATATTTATTTTTAATAGGTCATGTTTATATGATGGTGAGGATGTTTTAGTACAGGGGTGAATTTGATTCCAGAGAGAGAATAACAAAGTTCTTGAGGAGAGGAAGTGGTGGATAGATGCTCATAGGTGGGCAGATTCAGCATGGAGAGATGGAGCGAGTCTCCTGATTGCTTCTGATTCTCATTGTGGAGGTGGAGGTCTCTTATCTGAGAATGAGGAAGGAAAACAAGGAACTTGGAGAGTTAAGCAGAAGAGAAAATATAAAATGATCTCCTTAGAATATGGGGAATTTAGGAAGGGTAGACGTCTAAAGGAGCCAAGCAGTTAGGTTATTGGATGTTGGAGCTCTCAGGATCCTGGAAGGTATTGCGGTGGATCTACAGTAGGTCCCAACCTACCTCTGTCTAACTGCCTTAGCTGTTTAAAATAATCTAAGTAAAAATAGCTTTTCTTTTGCTTTCAGGAACCACAGTCTTCTCATACATTTGAGGTTTCCTATTACCCTGTATATACTTCTGCCCACTCACTTGATCACATAGCTACACACCTTCATTCGAGAAGGCCTGGATGGGGTTGCAGGGGTACATAGAGTTTTTTCTTCAGTGGCTGATACCAAAATGTAATGAAATGGAACTGTTTGTGTATGTTGTCTTAAGAATAAAAAGCATTTTTTCTTACTGTGCTATGTTCTTTTAAATTCATAAGAGTTGTATATACTGTAATGTGGATGGTTGTTTTAAATAACACCTGATAGTGATAATAGTTGTATATGGAGCATACCAAAGACTCACATACTAACTATCTCTTGGTTTGCTTATTTCACAGAATGAAATAGAAAGTGGAAAAACAATATTTTCAGAGCATCTTCCGTTAAGTAAGCTACAACAGGGCATCAAATCTGGCACATACCTTCAAGGGACATTTCGAGCCAGCAGAGAAAATTACTTAGAAGCTACAGTATGGGTCCATGGCGATGACGAAGACAATAAAGAGGCAAGTGTGTACATGAGTTCGTTTCACACTAAAATATTTTCTGTTCATTTTTTTCTTTCATAAGTGTTTCAGATTTTTGTACAAGAATTTAAATTTGCTTTATCCTCCTAGTTTGTGAGCTTGAAGTAAGTTATGTGAGAGGTCACAGATGATATAATTAATAATTTTTTCAGGAAACTGCTTATTGAGGAAAAGAACTTTCTATTAACCCCTTTTAAGAGAATACATATATAATCAATCTAAAACAAACTCCGCTATGGTGCCTCTATTTTCTGTATTATGATCTATTAAGGGAAATACCATTTACCTAATGTGTAATTGCTCCAGAGGGCTTCCCACACTTTAAAGCAAACAGCAGTCCTTTTGGGGTGCTGACTATTTGCCAAGTACTTGTCTTAGTGCTTTGAATGCTGCATTTCATTTAATTTTCAACTCTGCCTATAAAAGTAGGCATTCTTTTGTTTTACCAGTCAGGACCCTGAGATTTAGAGAGATTAACAATTCCGGTATTAATGTAAGAGTTATGTGGAACACGTGAACACAGCTTGTATTTCTGACGTTTTTCTATTTGATACTGAGAAATTTAGAGGGCAGAGAAAAGGGACACTATGAAGGAAGAAAAAATAAAAAGGAAGGGAAATAGACATAGAGACATCAGAATAGATCTCAACTTCTTTAGGGCAACCTTCCCATTATTATACTGCCTTTGAAAATATCTGGGCATGTGTTCTTTGCTATTCACACAGATAATCTTACAAGGTCTTAAAAATTTAAATCGAGCTATTCATGAAGATATTGTGGCTGTGGAGCTTCTTCCCAAGCATCAATGGGTAGCACCATCTTCTGTGGTTTTACAAGATGAAGGTCAAAATGAAGATGATATAGAGAAAGAAGAGGAGAGAGAACGCATTGTATGAAACCAAACAGGTTTTATATTTTGTGTGTGTAGCTTTGATTAATTTGTTGATGTATTACCTTCGGAGAAAATTAAACAATTTTGGAGAAAGTTAAATGAAACAGGTTTCATTGCTTTCAGATTTATGGAATAAAATTATAGTTCTATAGGTTTAATGATACATAGTTGATATCTTTTCCTCTAAGTTAGTCTTTTAAATTAATGTCTTCAGTTCAATTCAGTTCAGTTCAGTCACTCAGTCATGTCCCACTCTTTGCGACCCCATGAATCGCAGCACGCCAAGCCTCCCTGTCCATCACCAACTCCCGGAGTTCACTCAGACTCACGTCCATAGAGTCAGTGATGCCATTCAGCCATCTCATCCTCTGTCATCCCCTTCTCCTCCTGCCCTCAATGCCTCCCAGCATCAAAGTCTTTTCCAGTGAGTCAACTCTTCGCATCAGTTGGCCAGAGTACTGTAGTTTCAGCTTTAGCATCATTCCTTCCAAAGAAATCCCAGGGTTGATTTCCTTCAGAATGGACTGGTTGGATCTCCTTGCAGTCCAATGGACTCTCAAGAGTCTTCTCCAACACCACAGTTCAAAAGCATCAATTCTGCGGCGCTCAGCCTACTTCACAGTCCAACTCTCACATCCATACATCACCACAGGAAAAACCATAGCCTTGACTAGACGGACCTTAGTTGGCAAAGTAATGTCTCTGCTTTTCAATATGCTCTCTAGGTTGGTCATAACTTTTCTTCCAAGGAGTAAGCGTCTTTTAATTTCATGGCTGCAGTCACCATCTGCAGTGATTTTGGAGCCCCAAAAA
>SJYX01024884.1:47642-59973 GCA_006410675.1 Oreotragus oreotragus
GCTGCTGCTGCTGCTAAGTCACTTCAGTCGTGTCCGACTCTGTGTGACCCCATAGACGGCAGCCCACCAGGCTCCCCCATCCCTGGGATTCTCCAGGCAAGAATACTGGAGTGGGTTGCCATTTCCTTCTCCAATGCATGAAAGAGAAAAGTGAAAGTGAAGTCGCTCAGTCTGTCCGACTGTTAGCGACCCCATGGACTGCAGCCCACCAGGCTACTCCATCCATTTGATTCTCCAAGCAAGAGTACTGGGGTGGGGTGCCATTGCCTTCCCCAGATATACTTCTAGTCCCTTAAAAATAGGTCTGTTTAATAAGTCCTTCTCTGTTAACCATATTTATTATGATGAGAATCCTTTCTGTTGTTTTTTATGACCTAAAGTCTACCTGATAGGTATTTTTCCATTTTAGAATTATAAGAATGATACAAGTAGTTGGCATTCACAGAACATTAGTAGTTCTTCTCTTTATATGAATTATAATCACTACTTTGGTGTCTTACTATAACATTATCTTTACAAGGTCCAGGCCATAGGAGAGTATTAGAGGTGAAATACCATAGGGTTCTTTTGCTATTTCTAGTAAGAACTATTATTTATTTGTGTTTATATTTAGAATATGACAAGCATTTAAAGATACATCTCTTTTTTTAGAATGAGTTAATAAGTACCACTCTGCTCATTACTGGAAACTACTAAAATCCTATTAATTACCAGACTAGACCTGTGCATGAGCATGTGCGTCTGTATATGTCAGTAAATCCTCACATTAAAACTGAAGAGTTGGGCTCTCACATATTTATTCAGTTTTCTCTCTCTCTTTTTTTTTTTTGGTAGTGCTTTATTATAGAACTATTTTTGTGGTTTTGTTTGGCATGCTCTTGCTTAGAATCTTGAAGCATCAAAATTCCATAGTTTATGTCATAATTTACTGCCTGAAAAATATTAGTATCTGTATTCTAATTTTGAAGGGAAATTGTCCGATTACCCTTACAGGACAGATAACTGAAGGTTTTTACTTTTATTTTTACATCTCAGCTTAAGACTGCTGTAAATGAAAAAATGTTAAAGCCTACAGGTAGAGTTGTTGGGATAATAAAAAGGAACTGGAGACCATATTGTGGCATGCTTTCCAAGTCTGATATTAAGGAGGTGAGTAAAGAGCATGTTGCTATGTAATGAAAAATGATGTACATTGAACAGAATTTAGAGCCGTCACCTTGCCCCCATCCCTAGCCTTTTGTGTGTAAATTCTTTTTTCCTAATGTTCTCTAGTCAAGAAGACATCTCTTTACTCCTGCTGATAAGAGAATCCCTAGAATTCGGATAGAAACCAGACAGGCCTCTACATTAGAAGGACGGAGAATTATTGTTGCTGTTGATGGTTGGCCGAGAAATTCCAGATATCCGAATGTAAGCTTGAAATAATAATTTTATGTTAGACTATTTAACTAAAACTTTAGGAATAAAATTGCTTCTTTTACTGAAAATAGAATCTGTCTTTATATAAAATGCATGCTGAAATTTAGGAGTATTAAGTAGTATATCCAATCTGAAAATTCATCCTAGAAAATTCCAATATAAATCACTTGGTTAATTTTACTCAGACTTCCTAACAAGTCATTTTTGGTGACAGTGACTACAAAATTAGCGTTTGAGACCTAAGTAGATTCTAGTAAACAAATTTTGAAGCTAGGATATTTGAAGCAACTTTTAAACTTGGGAGATAATAGGAACTAAACAGAGACCTTGTTTTGTGAGAACTGAACTCTCAGAAAGTCTCCACCATAAATCACTTGAGAAGTCTTGGCATTTTTAGCTTTAATTTACCTAATGATCATTTTTAAGTATTGTGGAAAAAATTTAGAAATAATAAAGTGGTAATGGAAAACGTTCAACCATTTGGTGTGATAATAGAATATAAGTTAATAAACAGAAAGCTGTAAAATACACTGGTCTTATAATACTCTTTGGTTTTAGGGACACTTTGTGAAAAATTTAGGTGAAGTGGGAGACAAAGAGACTGAAACAGAAGTTTTGTTACTTGAGCATGATGTTCCCCATCAGGCTTTCTCACAGGCTGTTCTTAGCTTTCTACCAAAGATGCCCTGGAGCATCACTGAGAAGGTATGTTGAAAAGAATTCCTAGTGAGTTTATGAATTACTGTATCTGAGCTACTAGTTTTATTTGGTTTCTGTATGTGTCTTTTAAAAACCATGTAGAAACCTTATCTCCCTCCTCCCTTGCATTTAGTTTGCTACAGAATGCTTAGGTTATCATGAAAATCATTTACTTTACTAAATGACAGACTTATCTAGGGCACAGACACTGGCTGAGATCACATTTTCCAAAGGCAAGGGGTTCACAAATTATAAATCATGAAGTGTTGTTATCACTGAGAAATAAAGCTACTTTTTATTATAATTATTGTTGATTTTATAGAGCTGTGTTACATCTGTACCACCAAAATTGTTTTTTATTTTTTAATAATGTGGCATTTTCAGGACATGAAAAACCGAGAAGACCTGAGACATCTGTGTGTCTGTAGTGTGGACCCCCCAGGATGTACTGATATAGATGATGCTCTCCATTGTAGAGAACTTGAAAATGGAAATTTGGAGGTATTTGTAATTACGATGACATTCTATTCAAAAATAGTTCTGGTCTTGAATTAATTTTCCTTTGACCCATTGTAGAATTTGTGAATTATTCATGTCAGGTAGAATCTGTTGTAGCTGCAGAGACTCATGGGCATGAAAAAGCTGAAATGGTAACTGTGACTGGCGGCGTCTTTTCCTTTTAGCTGAATTTCTTCTCATTGAAATTCCTTTAGTACATTTACCCAGTTAAGCATGTTGACATTCTTCTTATCTTTTTTAAGGTTGGTGTTCATATTGCTGATGTTAGTCATTTTATCAGGCCAGGAAATGCTTTGGATCAAGAGTCAGCTAGAAGGGGAACAACTGTATATCTTTGTGAAAAGGTATATGTGTTAAATTTAAAGTGGAATTTTGATACATCTTTTCTGTCATGTGTTTTATTCTTAAGTCATTTGAGGTGTTTCCTGAGGAAGGGAGAGCCTCAGTATTTAGCGAAATATGAGTAATCACTTTGTTAATTGTGTAGTGTGTCATAATCATGGGCACTTTTGGATTCCGAAGCAGTGTGGAATAGTATATGAATTAGCTAAAGGACATGCATAGACTAAGGCGACCCTAAATCGTGAAAATACTGCAGTGATTTTTGTTACTTAGCAAATAACAAGTAGATGTAGTTGATATGAGCTGTTGTGAAGTGTCAGCTTGTCTTTGAGAAATTCATATATTTTCCATTTTTTTATATATAGTTAAGTCATGAGTCTGTTCTGTCACAATTACTATTTCTTCTTCATTACGTGTGCTCCTAGAAACTTAGAGAGAAAAATTGTGAGAGTAGAAGGGAGAGTCAAGCTTAATTAACTGTCAGAGTTCTTCTGTGTACCTTTTTTCCATGAGAATTCATTGTTTCTTTTTTTTAAGGATGTTGAAAACACCATGCAGTTTGTGTGAAGCACTGGAGGAAGGTCCCGTAGTAGAGTTATTAGGGCTTGTGTCTGCTATCTAGTACAAACATTTTGTACAGAGCAGAGATTTCAAACTTTCAGGGCACAGCTAGGTGGGTAGTGTAGAGAACTTACCACTGACATGAAATCCAGTTTTCTTCCATTGCTTTTTTTTTTTTTTAAGTCACTCAGTCATGTCCAACTCTTTGCAACCCTATGGGCTATACAGTCCATGAAATTATCTAGGCCAGAATACTGGAGTGGGTAGCCTTTACCTTCTCCAGGGGATCTTCCCAACCCAGGGATTGAATCCAGGTCTCCCATGTTGCAGGTGGATTCTTTACCAGCTGAGCCACCAGGGAAGCCCAAGAATACTGGTGGGTAGCCTATCCCTTCTCCAGGGGATCTTCCCAGGAATTGAACCAGGGTCTCCTGCATTGCAGGCGGATTCTTTACCAACTGAGCTATCAGGGAAGCCCATTGCTTCCCTCTTGTAAAAATTGTGTGCAGCTACTTTTCTAGAAATAGACTTGTTTTTTAATTTCACACTGTCTCAATTCTATTTACAGAAGGCTTCCCCCACCCCGCTTAGAACATCAATATTATTTGAGAATAGAACCTCAAATAAATGTATGGATATAGCTCAATAATCTGCTACTCTTATTTTATCTGTTTCAGAGGATTGACATGGTTCCAGAGTTGCTTAGCTCTAACTTATGTTCCCTGAGATCTAACGTTGACAGGTATTTATGCATGCTTCTTCATAAAAACATAGTATTTGCTACTTTAACTGATTCCCTTTAACAAATACTGTCTTACTTTTGTCCATAGGTTGGCATTCTCATGTATTTGGGAAATGACTCACAATGCTGAAATCTTAAAAACGAGGTTTACCAAAAGTGTCATTAATTCTAAGGTTGGTTTCATGTTTAATATTTCATGTTGCACATCTTTTTTACTTTTAACAGTGTTTTTAGATTGTTTTTTTAAGTTAGGTGTATTAAAAAAAAGTTTTTCCCTAGTATTGCCAGTAAATCTTGTTTTCAGTTATCTGCTTAATTTTTGATGTTATCTAGAAATGAGATTATGTAGCAGTTTTTCTGTCATCAAAAACTTCGAAAGCCTGTATGCTTAGGTGACCAAGTAGATTCTTTAGCCCTAATGTAGGAACTCCAGTATTTGAAGTTATCCCAATTTATAACTGGTTAGTATTTTAAAAGATGGTGTGTAAATCATCTTCTTGCTCCTCACATTTTTTCACTGAAATGATATAAGCCACAGTTGAATTCTAGTAGAACTAGTCTGAAATTGATGTTCAAACAGAATGGAGCCAGATTACATTTCTCACTCCTTTTCTTCTTTTGTCTCTTTCATCTGATTTCCTTATGTTCTTATTTTGCTCTGAATCTTCCTCTGATGTCTGCAAAACCCTCTTTTCCCAGTGATCTGTTTAAGTTTACCTTCTTTTTCTCTCCCTTTAACATCTTTCTTTTCTGATTAGCTAGTAGTTGGAAATAAAGCTTAGTGTGAAACTGACAAGGAGTCATATGTGAATGATTTAAATTTTCCTAGATTTGTATTTTTAAATAAAGTGAGTTTATAATTCTCCCAAAGTTGGTTAGTGTAGCAAACTTTTATATGAAAAAAACTTAGTAAACATGTAACATAAAACATTTTTAGACAAGGAACTCTTAGCTCCTAGTAGATAAGTTGATTCTCCCAAGATCTATCCTGATCTGCATCACCTAACTCTTTTTACTATTCTTGATTTTTACTCATAAAACTACTAAAAAAAGAGGCTAAAAAATGGCATTTTTCCATGAGGAGGGAAATATAGGAGCAGAGCAGAAAGCTGTTTGTTTATTTGGATTGTACTGGAAATTAATCTTTTCTACTATGATTTTCTAATTCTTAGATTAAATACTTAATTTGGGGTGTTTAGTAGATTTCCTATAAAACATGATGTCTCAATTCTTATGGTTTTATTATTTTCTGTATGTAAGGAAGTACTGGTCATCTGGAAATGATTTCACTTTATAGTTGTTATCAATGAGTAATCTAACCTTCCTTTTATCTTATTTTAACTTTTTGTAAGTATTTATACATTAAAAGAACAATGAAAGAAATGAGAATTTAACGATTCTACCATTTAATTTTATTTTAATGTAAGTTTGCTTATGTTGTGTAATGCATCAGATAAGAGTTAATGAACCAGAAATAATCGGTGTGGAATATAAATATTATAACTAGGAATCTCTTTTGTTATTGATTTTAGGTTTTCTGAAATCATGGATATTTTATAGTGGAAACATAAATTTTCAAAAGTAAACCAGATTTTATAAGCATTTGTATTAATATATGGTTTCTTTTTTTAGGCTTCCCTTACATATGCTGAAGCTCAGATGAGAATTGATTCAGTAGCCATGAACGATAATATTACTACTAGTCTCCGTGAACTAAATAAACTAGCTAAAATTTTGAAAAAAAGAAGAATTGAAAAAGGGTACATTTCAAAAATATTAAGATTTATTTTAATTCTCCTATCCTGCTGTTAATGATAACTTGTGAACTCTTTATGAAGTATTTATCTTGGTCAATGATGAATTATTTAATAGGCTGAGTAGGGACTCTTAAGCAGATACATTCTGATTTTTCTAGCTACCTGTTTAAATATTAGCAACTTGATTCTGGACTGATGTTTGTTCAGGAGTTCTGTTATGTTGAAGACCTTGATATGTCTGAATTAAAGATCTTGAAGAAATTGTAGGAAGGGAAGATCTTCTTGAGACTTTTTTATGGCTTGTTCCTGATTGTAACTAGAAATGAATTTCAAGACTGAACGTTTTTTCTCAGATGTTTCAATAAAGACAAATGAAGTCCTTCTTGCAGTTAGAGTTGGAAGAGATTTTTTAGAGCATGTTTAATCCAACATCTTCAGTTTTTAAATTATTAGGATATAAATATTATAACTAGGAATCTCTTTTGTTATTGATTTTAGGTTTTCTGAAATCATGGATATTTTATAGTGGAAACATAAATTTTCAAAAGTAAACCAGATTTTATAAGCATTTGTATTAATATATGGTTTCTTTTTTTAGGCTTCCCTTACATATGCTGAAGCTCAGATGAGAATTGATTCAGTAGCCATGAACGATAATATTACTACTAGTCTCCGTGAACTAAATAAACTAGCTAAAATTTTGAAAAAAAGAAGAATTGAAAAAGGGTACATTTCAAAAATATTAAGATTTATTTTAATTCTCCTATCCTGCTGTTAATGATAACTTGTGAACTCTTTATGAAGTATTTATCTTGGTCAATGATGAATTATTTAATAGGCTGAGTAGGGACTCTTAAGCAGATACATTCTGTTTTTTCTAGCTACCTGTTTAAATATTAGCAACTTGATTCTGGACTGATGTTTGTTCAGGAGTTCTGTTATGTTGAAGACCTTGATATGTCTGAATTAAAGATCTTGAAGAAATTGTAGGAAGGGAAGATCTTCTTGAGACTTTTTTATGGCTTGTTCCTGATTGTAACTAGAAATGAATTTCAAGACTGAACGTTTTTTCTCAGATGTTTCAATAAAGACAAATGAAGTCCTTCTTGCAGTTAGAGTTGGAAGAGATTTTTTAGAGCATGTTTAATCCAACATCTTCAGTTTTTAAATTATTAGGGGTTACACCGAAGCAGTCTTACCAAAGATCTGATCACTAGTGACAGATTCACATCTTTTAGCTGTTATCTCATGGCATTTGCCTGACTGCAAAGGAGTTTTAAAGAATATCCATGTACCCAAATCTGTTGAAGTAGTCAGAAGAAATTTGGTTCTTGAAAAACATCATCAACTGTCAGAGTGAAGCAAGTACTTGAGCCTTTCATATGTCGGTCTCTGGATGCCCATGCCCATCCAAAGTGGAGTCACAAGTGGTTACTGAAAGTGGTTTTGTTGGGTAGTGCAAACTCTAGATCTCTGGTGTTTTCATAAGATGTGCCTATTAAAGCTAAAATTAAAGAAGATTAAAAATTCAGCACCTGAGTCACACTAGCCATATTCCAAGTGCTTAGGAGCCACATGGTAGGCTGGTGGCTACCAAATTGGATAGGGTGGATTGAGACCATTTTCGTCCCTACAGGACGTTCCATTGACAGTGGTGTTCTAGGTATTTATGCTGAGCCACCCCTACCTAACTCTACTCATATATCAGTTTCCTGGGAATTTTCTTATAATCCTAAATACTAAACTTGAAACTGATTTGAAAAGAAATTGAAAGGATAATTTGGATGCAGTAAAACCCAGTGAAAACTTTATTGCTCAAATTTGTCATTAAGACGTAAATAAGATGACTATAATTAGATTTCTTTTGTAATGGAAAACAACACATTTTTCATAGTATTCATTTATTGAAGGTTTACAGTATGCCAGGTATCAGAAGAAGGTTTCTTGTAAAAGCAAAGTGAATAAAACCAATTGAAACTATTTTGGCAGTTTTAAAGTAAGAGATGTAGATTTGTATCTATAAGGTAGATTGTGATTAGGACAGAAAAGGTATTTGTTTAATTTGAAAAACACTCTGTACTTCTAGTTCTGAAGTAGCTACTCATCTACTAAAACCTGTCATTGAATCTTCTCAGTCTTAGGGTGAATAGAGAAAGCAATCAGTTAAAAAAGATGGTTATCTTTCACCTTCTTAAAGGATATGTTTTATCTTAAATTATATCTGTCATATGTCTATCTTAAAGGAAAAGAGTTATATTTTAAATGTTCTGTGAAGAAATAATAATCAAAATATGATTAGTGTACCTTGCTCTTTAGGTCAGGCTGTATTAATTAACACATTAATTGTAGTGTAGAACTTTGTTGTATTGCTCAAGTTATTTGTCATGGAAAGAAAGGCATATTTGTCAGATTCCCTCTCTAGTATTCCTTCTATAATTCTTGCAATAAAGGTGAGTCAGGGAAAAAAGGACTTGGAATCCCACTTGCCCCAAACTCATCTTTTCCCCTACTTAGTGATTGTCCGAAGTTACCCAGCCTCGATAAAATTCTTAGTTTCTGGTGGTTTGGAGCTGGATGCAGATAGGTTCATGATGTGTAGAACCACATTATGCTTGCCTTGTGGGAATATACTTTTCAAAGAAGAACTTGCCAAATCTTTAAGTGAGCTGTGCATGTAAAGCACTTAGCCTGGTATATTATCTGCCCCATAGTACTCAGATACTAATAGCCATCAGTATCTGTAACGTGAGTTGTGGTTTATCAGTCTCCTCATTGGCTGGTTGAGTGTATGTGGAAGATACTTTTGAACTGAGGATCTCTTGGTGCTACTCATTTGCCCAGGGCAGCTTCCCTTTTGCCTCTTGCCACCATCCCTCACCCTTCCTGTAGTATATAAAATATAACTGATTGCGTTCTTTATGAAACTTACCAACCCTCTCATTTTAGGTACAGAAGACATTCTTTATCCTGAGAAATACAAGGACTCATTTTGTTGTATTGCTGTTGTCCTGCCTTTTAAAATTGATTTTAGAACTGTAAACTATTAGACCATCTGAGAAAATATAAAGGAACATAAAAGTTAACAGATGGTTATAAAGCTTTCAAAAGAGAACTGTCACATACTTGCTTTAATCAGTTCTGTTTTGAGAGTCACTTCCAGAGTTGTATCTGTTATTGCTCACGTAACTGATTCACCTCCTTATTTTATTTAGGGCTTTGACTCTTTCCTCTCCAGAAGTTCGATTCCACATGGACAGTGAAACTCATGATCCTATAGATCTGCAGACCAAGGAACTCAGGTATGCAATTTTTTTGATGGGTAGTTGGTAAGATTATTATTTTAATATAATATGTAGTGTATATATTAATAAAACATTTATATCCCAAAATATCTATTTTAGTGGAGTTATGATTTCTGTAGAGAAAAATAAATATGATTTTATTTTCTAGTCTCATCTAAAACTCAAATACCTTATTTGTATTATAAAAGAAAACGTGCCAGCTTCATTTGTCTTAATGTGTGGTATATTAGAACCTGACTAGTAATAGTTATGGTAAGTAAAAGAGGATTGCCCTCATTAATTTCTTAAATATTTAATAGAGAATAATAAGGAATATACTGTGATAGGACAGAGCTAGGCCAAAACCCTGGAATCTGAAGTCACACTGCCTCAATTTGATCCCATTTCTGCCAATGAGTCCAGACAAATTATTTGACCTCTTTACACCTCGATTTATTTGTAAGTAAAATAGAATTGGAAGTGGTACACACTCATAGGGTGTTGTGAGGAATAGTCAGAGGTTAAGCCTTGTTGGTGTTTATTGATTTGGGTTAAGCTTTAGGAGGCAGGAGCTTCTCTGGTGGCTCAGACGGTAAAGAATCTGCCTGCAGTGCAGGAGACCCGGGTTCGATCCCTGAGGCAAGGCTGAGTTTGATTAAGTGACAGTTAGGCCTCTTTCCATACCTTTTATATAAGGTGATTCTGAAATTAAGCATGCATTTACACTTTTCTAGGAGATGACCAAGGATTAAAAATGGGATTATATTCAAGTTTGTTAGGACCAGTGTGTGCTTTACAGCCTTAGAGCTACAATTTAAAAATACCTTTCAGTGAACTATGCAAATAGGTCTAATGTTAGTAGGAACAGTATATCCACTACCAAGGGCTCTTTTGAGGAAAATATTGAATCTTGTCTTACCAAAGTAGAACAGCAGCCATTTCTTCTTACCAAGAATAAAAACCACATTTCTAAGAGATTGTCCCCATAGTTTTAAAGACATGTTTGGAGGTCTTCCTAATTTAAAAAAAAAAAAAAAAAAATTAACATACTGCAGAGTCTTATCAAGAAGTTATGTTGTTAAAGAAGGAAACATGAGTGACAGATTAATAATGCATGTTCAGTAACTTGCGAGAAAGCACTATTAAACAGAACACAGGGGCTTACCTGGTAATCTAGTCGTTAAGAATCTGCCTGCCAATTCTGGGGGCACGGGTTTGATCCCTGGTCTGGGAAGAAGATTCCACATGCCTTGGAGCAGCTAAGCCCATGTTCCACAAATGCTGAAGCCTGCTCACCCTAGAGGCATACTCTGCAATAAGAAAAGACGCCACAACGAGAAGCTTGCGCACCCCAAAAAAGAGGAACACCCGCTCATTTCAGCCAAGGAAAACCTGCTCACAGCAATGAAGACCCAGTGCAGCCAAGCAAGTAAATAAAATTATTAAAAAACAACAAATCATTTACTAATATTTTGTATACAAAAATCATTTATTATGTTTGATGAAAAACAGTATCAAGTTAGTTAAGAGTTTTGAAGTCAAGTCATAATGGGCCCAGATCCTGTTACACTAGTAATTCTGACCTTTAGCAAGAGTTACACATCTTTAGTTTTCTCACCTACAAAATAGGACTAATGCCTATATTCATATGTACATACATATATGTAGATGTATGTATATACCTGTCTCTTATACACATCTAGATGTGTAAAAAAAAAAAAAAAAAATTAACATACTGCAGAGTCTTATCAAGAAGTTATGTTGTTAAAGAAGGAAACATGAGTGACAGATTAATAATGCATGTTCAGTAACTTGCGAGAAAGCACTATTAAACAGAACACAGGGGCTTACCTGGTAATCTAGTCGTTAAGAATCTGCCTGCCAATTCTGGGGGCACGGGTTTGATCCCTGGTCTGGGAAGAAGATTCCACATGCCTTGGAGCAGCTAAGCCCATGTTCCACAAATGCTGAAGCCTGCTCACCCTAGAGGCATACTCTGCAATAAGAAAAGACGCCACAACGAGAAGCTTGCGCACCCCAAAAAAGAGGAACACCCGCTCATTTCAGCCAAGGAAAACCTGCTCACAGCAATGAAGACCCAGTGCAGCCAAGCAAGTAAATAAAATTATTAAAAAACAACAAATCATTTACTAATATTTTGTATACAAAAATCATTTATTATGTTTGATGAAAAACAGTATCAAGTTAGTTAAGAGTTTTGAAGTCAAGTCATAATGGGCCCAGATCCTGTTACACTAGTAATTCTGACCTTTAGCAAGAGTTACACATCTTTAGTTTTCTCACCTACAAAATAGGACTAATGCCTATATTCATATGTACATACATATATGTAGATGTATGTATATACATGCACATATACCACAATGTAAACAGCACTTATAGCACAATGCCTGGGACATAATAAGCACCCAGAATAACTATTTTAAATACCTTTCCATTTGGGGAATTTGTTGGTGAAAGTTTCCATTTTTTTAAGCCAATAGTGATATGACCTAATGCGAAGAGTTGACTCATTGGAAAAGACTTTGATGCTGGAAGGGATTAGGGGCAGGAGAAGAAGGGGATGACAGAGGATGAGATGGCTGGATGGCATCACGGACTCGATGGACGTGAGTCTGAGCGAACTCCGGGAGTTGGTGATGGACAGGGAGGCCTGGCGTGCTGCGATTCATGGGGTCGCAAAGAGTTGGACACGACTGAGCGACTGAACTGAACTGAACTGAACTGAACTATCAAGAAGAGATAAGAAAGCCTTCCTCAGTGACCAGTGCAGAGAAATAGAGGAAAACAACAGAATGGGAAAGACGAGATCACTTCAAGAAAATTAGAGACACCAAGGGAACATTTCATGCAAAGATGGGCACGATAAACGACAGAAATGGTATGGACCTAACAGAAGCAGAAGATATTAAGAAGAGATGGCAAGAATACACAGAAGAAGATCTTCACAACCCAGATAATCATGATGGTGTGATCGCTTACCTAGAGCC
>SJYX01024884.1:63627-79695 GCA_006410675.1 Oreotragus oreotragus
GTTAATTCGAAAAGTCTAGTATTGCTAACCTTTAAAAACTACTGTATTTCCTTTTTTATATTCCAAATACATTGATTAATGTGTTCCCAGATGCCTAAGGATATGGAGGCCTGGCAGCAATCATTGACTCAACAAGGAGAAAAGCCCTATGCTAATTAAGACTCTCAAAATACTCCAAAACTCTCTGTGCTGTTTTATGATTGAGAGGTTGTCACACAAGCTAGTCTGTCAGCAGAGAGGTTTGACCTGAGACACCCTTGTCCCACCCAGGGCAGGGAATTAGCAGCAATTATTGACACAACAAATGAAAAAGCCCTTCACCAATATAATTTCCAACCAACCCTCTATACTAATAATTTCTAACTTCCCTAGGAATTTGCCTTTAGTAAGTCTAAAACATCTCGTTCCTCTCACGGTTGGGAGGCTGTAAACTATTATCACATGCAGCCGGACAAACCTATACAGGTGGGCTAGATAACCTTCAGAGTTCGTAAGTTGAAATACTCTTGTCACGCCCAGGAATTTTATTAACTTGGAGCTGCACATTTACTCCTTCTCCGAGAGAAACAGTTATGGGGAGAGCCCGCCGGAAAGTCAAAGGTGTAGGTGAGAGCAATAAACTGACTCTGGTTTTGGGGTAGATGCTTGGGAACAGGGGGTCTCCTGAGGCTTGATCATGCCTTTGCGTATGCCGAAGCCTTCTTCCTCATGACCTTTGCCATGGGCAGAGTTCCTCACTCTGGCCCCCGGCACTAAGAGTCGAACATGACTGAGCGACTTCACTTTCACTTTTCACTTTGATGCATTGGAGAAGGAAATGGCAACCCACTCCAGTGTTCTTGCCTGGAGAATCACAGGGACGGGGTAGCCTGATGGGCTGCCGTCTATGGGGTTGCACAGAGTTGGACACGAGTGAAGCAACTTAGCAGCAGCAGCAAAGTTAGTAAAGCTTCTGTTTTTTAATGCCGCTTGTAAAATACCCTTTAGCATAAGATTTACTCATGCAGTAGGTGAATTGGAAGAGATTGTTAGCATAGTAACTGAGAAATGGATGTTTAGTTCTTAAAAATACTCGTGTATACACACATGAATGTTTGCATAGGAATTTTCATTATTAACAGAAAAGATAACTTGTGAATGATATATAGAAGTCTTATTCTTTTTCATGTCTTTTCATTTGGCAGAGAAACAAATTCCATGGTGGAAGAATTTATGTTACTTGCCAATATCTCTGTTGCCAAAAAAATTCATGAAGAATTTTCTGAGCATGCTCTGCTTCGAAAACATCCTGCTCCTCCTCCATCAAATTACGAAATTCTTGTTAAGGCAGCTAAATCCAAGGTATGGTTCCATAGCTAGAAACATTATTTGTATTTGTGTTGCGATGTAGTGTTTGCACTGAATAATCTATAGTCACAGTTCCATAAAAGTTTTGTTTGCTGATGCAAAAATGTGCCAGTAATTCTTTTCATTAATGAAGTCATCTAACTTGGACATGGTCATCTCTTCACACAGTGAAATCATTTGCCCTATACTAAAGCCAGATGTTCCAGGCTACGTTATTTATAATATCCTGAACATATTAAACTTTTCCATATCTCTGTGCTTTTACACATTTTCTTCATGGCCTGTGTTACTTCATGTCTCCTCTGAACTGCCGACCTTTTAAGACTTAGTTGTTTTTTTCCTCTTTATCTTCAACTGACTTCAGTCCTCTTTATTTCACATCCCTAAGAAAGAAGTCCATTTTTGCAAACATGGAAAAAAAGAAAAACCATAGAAAGGGGAACCCATTTTCTCAGCCCCTTATACCCCCTGCCTCTGGTTAGTAGACTTTTATTTAGACATTATTACCCTTGCTTTTGGGGTGACCATGGCTTACATTGGTTTTCTTTGGATCACTTGCTCAGGCCACATCTTTCCTGTCCAGAATCTCAGAGCACTATTCTAACTGGAGAAAACTGGTTTCTCATTTTTCAGACCTTTATGGTGGGCTGGCTCCTATTATATCCATCAACATTATCAGTTTCTCTTCTCCTCCAAGGCTTACTCTGTAAATTGGAGAATTTTCTTTTATTGTCCTGTTTCTTTCTGTGACCTGGGTAGAGGAAGGAAGGTTTATATATTTTTGCCTCATCTTGCAAAGTAGAATAGGCTTCAGCACCTTCAGATGAGTTCAGAAAAATTTAAGGTTTGATATTACACAAAACCACTATGACTTTTACTAAATTTGTTTTCAGTTCTCCTAGGTAAAGCTAAAAGGCATAAACACTTATTACCTGGTCAAAAGACACCATACTTTTTCAGCCTGGTCAGTTACATTTTGAAGACATGGCTGGTAGTGATTTTAAATGTTTAATTTGATCCCTTTTCCCTATTCTTTGGGCTTCTCTGGTGGCTCATATGGTAAAGAATCTGCCTGCAATGCAGGACCAGGTTTGATCCGTGGGTCAGAAAGATCCTGTGGAGAAGGGAATGACTACCCACTCCAGTATTCTTGCTGGAGAATTCCATGGAGAGAGGAACCTGGCAGGCTACAGTCCATGGGGTCCCAAAGACTTGGACCCAACCGAGTGACTAACACTTTTCTCTGTTTATTCACAGAATTTGGAAATTAAAACTGATACAGCCAAGGCTTTAGCTGACTCTTTGGACCAGGCGGATTCACCTATTTTCCCTTACCTAAACACCCTGTTAAGAATATTAGCAACTCGCTGTATGATGCAAGCTGTGTACTTCTGCTCTGGAATGGACAATGATTTTCATCACTATGGCTTAGCATCCCCAATATACACACATTTTACTTCACCCATCCGAAGGTACGTTTTCTCCTTAACAAATGAGAGATAGAAAATACTTTATTTCAAATTGTAAAAAGATATTTAAATGCTGACATGGCACGATTCTTATTTTTTCTTCATGTGTCTAGATACGCAGACATCATTGTTCATCGGTTGTTGGCCGTGGCTATTGGAGCTGACTGTACTTATCCAGAGTTGACTGACAAACACAAGCTTGCAGATTTATGTAAAAATCTCAATTTCCGGCACAAAATGGCTCAGTACGCTCAGCGTGCCTCTGTGGCCTTCCATACCCAGGTATTTGCCTTCTGTCACTAATGTTAGCAGAAATGAAGTTTTGTTCACTTAATTTGATGGCAGAATTTTTTTTTGTTAACTTCAAAATACTTTAAGGTAATCCTTAATAAGGTTGTCTGCTCTTTTACAGTTATTTTTCAAAAGTAAAGGAATAGTAAGTGAAGAAGCTTATATCCTATTTGTAAGGAAGAATGCTATTGTGGTATTAATTCCAAAGTATGGCTTAGAAGGTACAGTGTTTTTTGAAGAAAAGGACAAACCAAAGCCACGGCTTATATATGATGATGAGGTACAGTATTTCTGATGGTTTTATTTTGGGGTTTTTCTTTTGGTGGGAGTGGGAACACTTCGTCTTCAGTAGGTTGCAAGTGGTACCTCTAACTGGTAAAATTATTTTTGTACCCTACAGAATTTTATGCCTACTAAGCTTAGCATTTTACTCATAATTTCTCACCTCAGTATATGTTCTCATGTACAAAAGTTATTAATTTCTTTCTACTCTATAATAAAGTTTTCCCTTCTAAGGAAAACTCGAATTATGCTTTGTTCCTGGTGGACAAATGGATTAAAGTCAAGGAATAAATGGCTGTTGATAGCTCCAAGAAGGGAATTTTATCATCCAGTTCCCAATGTGTTTTACCTGACACACTCCTTACTTCCCTGACCTTAGTAGAAGTACAAAACAAATTCTGCCCAATTACCTGTGTGCTCCTGTACAAGACCAACAATTTGCTAGTTAAAGGGTTGAGAATCATGCGATTAATGAATAATATATTGGGACCACAGAGAGAAAGGGAGAAGTTTGCACATAAATAGGTCATTTGTATGTGAGGGTGTTAGATTAGTGGTTTTGGTTATGTTGAACACCTAGGTGCTTATTAAATATTGAAGTTATTTTTAAACCTAAACATTTAAATTAATTTGGAAGATAAATGATAAAGAATGAGAACCAAGCCTCAAGTGGAAAAAAGCAATTAAAAATAGTAAAATGTGTTTTGTTTAGATACCATCACTTAAAATAGAAGATACAGTATTTCATGTATTTGATAAAGTTAAAGTGAAAATCATGTTAGACTCATCCAATCTTCAGCATCAGAAAATCCGAATGTCCCTGGTAGAACCACAGGTAAGACCAGACTTACACCGTTCATGTTGTGGTGGAATAAACAGTACATATTTTGTGAAAGAGAGTGATACAGTCCTGGGTTACTTCTGTTTAGTTATAGAATCTTCAAAGTAGTGTGCAGGACAGGTATCTACAGAGGAAATCCTATTTTCTCACTGATTTCCCTAGGCCGTGGGAACCCAGGCATCTGGGCTGCTTCTGAGTTCCTTGGTTCCACAAATGGAATCCTGAGATCTGTCTGGTTCTTTTTACCAGTTTTGAAATCTGCACTTTTGAAAAGCAGTTTAAAGTGTGACTCACCCTAAGACATTGGATCTTAACCTTGGTTCTGCTCCCAACACACCTGAGGCCTCTAATGCTGACAGTGGCTCTCAGTAGGAGAAACTGAGTGTGTTATGGCTAAACACACCCTTTCTGTCTGTTGAGATCATGTCTACATTCTGAACCACTATTCCTTTGCGTGTGATATACATACGTATGTACATTGTGTGGAAAACTACTGTTTTCCCTTTCCCCCACCATCCCTCCATCTTTTTGAATTTCAGAGTGTCAGTGAAGAAGAGGAAGATTAGATTGAGGTTTCTTCATCATGTTACGCTTTTACTCACCTGTTTTTTCCATTTTGCCTTACTTTAGATACCAGGAATAAGCGTTTCTGCTGATACTTCAAACATGGACATTAATGAACCAGAGAGAAAGAAGAAGAAGCTTCAAAAATAGCTACAGTCGTCAACAACAAAAAACTTCAAGGATTGGTTTCCTTTAAAACACAAAGAATCTTGAGAGAACACTTGTAAACCTAAGAAGTGTGTGATATAGTTTGTTACTTCTAAGTACATTTTAATAATTTTTAAAATTTGCATTTTTATTGAACCGTTGACTATGTCTGTCCCATCATACTGCTTCCTTTCAGGTTTAAAGAACTATTTATGCAGAAAAACTCAATTGAATAACCATCACTTACATAGTGACAGGACAGCAACTGAGGGATCTGTGAAGATCACTGAAAGGGAGCACTCACCTGCTCACTGAAGAGGAGATGAGTTTTGCATAATTTGATTATCTACTATTGACAGAAAAAAAACTAATTTTCCTATGGTGAAAATATAACATTTTTAGAAGCAAGGAACAATCTAAGTCTTGAAAGCTGTCACTGTATGGGATGGCAATTTTTAGATTTCAGGACAATGAAGGAAAGAGCTGTCAGGGAATTCAGCATTTAATTTCCTCTGCCATCTTTAATTTACCTCATATTAGGGCATCCCAGGTGGCATAGTAGTAAAGAATCTGCCTGCCAGTGCAGGAGACTCGAGACATGGGTTCAGTCCCCGGGTTGGAAAGATCCCCTGGAGGAGGAAATGGCAACCCACGCCAGTATTCTTGCCTGGAAAATCCCATGTACAGAGGAGCCTGGTGGGCTACAGTCAGTGGGGCGGGGGTTAGAGGGGATGAGTCACAATGAGTCAGACATGACTGAGCAACTTGTACGCACATGGCCACAACTTACATTGTATTCCTTTACTATTAAAAACCTGCATTTTATTAGTGGTCTGTAAACAGATGTGACTGTTTGGGAAATTGGTGAAAAAAGGTAAAGTAGAATATTTTGATCTGACTGGGAAAATAGTTATTTTTTTAAATACCAGATAAGTGTGATCATCATCCTTGACCTTCAGCTCAAATATCTCCCTGAAAATAACACATTAGGGTTCAAAGAAAGCTTAGAGATGGCACTTTAAGTGTCACAGCATGTTAACTTATAAAAAGGGAGTAATTAATGGCTTTTAAATTGCATGTATATGTATCAGATTATGTAGGGAAGGAGGGGTTGTATGAGGTGTTGACTGAAGTGTTGCTGTTTGGTGTGCCAGTGACAACTGCTTTGTCGACCACAAAGATAATTAATGATAAAGTCTGTATTTTCAAAAATATTTTGGGATAGAGATACCCTAAAACATTTTACTTTGCTCATTCAGTTTCCAAAGTACTGACAGTGTACCAGGCTTGTCACCAGTCAAGCAAACGATCTCTGCCATGAAGGAGCTTGGAGGGCATTGAGTGAGACTAGCACGCACACCAGCAGGTATAGTGAGTGGGAACAATTACAAGATGTACTGTCATCCAGGCACTCAGTAGTTGTAAATACATTACTGACCCAGGGATTTCTGCAGAAACGACCACCTGTGGCCAGCAATATGTTATGTAAGTGAATACTGAAACATTCCAGGTACCAAAAGATATATTAATATATCTGGTCAATAAGTTGATAAAATGATTGTTCCCATTTCCTGAGACTGAGGAAAACATCCATGCAGTGCGGCAGAACTTGCTTCCGTCCGAGGAAAAGCCATGGGTGAAATAAGCCCTGGAGTGCCAGGCAGCAAGCCTTGGCCATAAAGGCCATAAAGGCCGGTCGTGTCAGCCTCCACCAGTCAGGTGGTTTGCGTCACTCCACCCTTCTGCTCTTGCGGAGAGAAAGCAGCCATGGGGTGCTTTCTGTTGATGTAAACAAATGAGCATGGCTACCTTCCAACCTTGTTTACACATGGGGAAATTTAAATTTCATAATTTTCATGTGTTTAACAAAATTGATTTCCATGCCCAACCGTTCAAAGATTCTTTGCCCATGGGCAGTGGTCTCCCTACGGTTGAGGAAAAGGGAGGTTTCAGGTTAAAACAAGGCTACACTGACCTCATGTATCTCTTTGCAGATTTCTTTTCTTGTGCCTCTTTTATGAGGAAGGCCTAATTCAGGCTCTAGTCCCTATTGAGTAGCTCAAAATGACCAGAAACCTTATTTTCACCCTTGAAGCCCTTGATAATCTAAGATGCTTCAAATGCCATTTCTTATGGTAACAACATAAATATTTCATGTAAAAGAACCTGTTGGATAAAGACTATTATCCTCATGTAACAGGTGAAAGGTTGATGAGTTTTATGGCCCATTTCGGGTAATAAGTGACAGAGGAGGGACTTGAATTCAAGTTATAATCACAACTACATTTTTTTCTTGCCTTGTGTTATTAAAAAAGCACAACCAAGGAAGTCCGGCTCCTGGGACCTAGCATTCCTCGTATGTACGATTGTTTTAAGTTTCCGTGACCCCCAGGAGAAGGGAACGGCAGCGCACGTCAGTATTCTCGCCTGGGAAATCACTGACGGCAGCCTGGCAGGCTGCAGTCCGTGTGGCTGCAAAGAGGGACAGGACTGAGCAGCGCGCACTGTCTCAGCCTGTGACTGAGGACCCGACCTCCCAACGCGCTCATCGGCGGTGGCACTAGAGCCTGATGGCTTTAACGGTTAGTGTGCTGAGGGGAGGGCAAGGCAGGTGCACAGCAAGAAATAAGCCTGCAGGCTGGCAGGAAGTCTACAAGGGGCACAAAAGGAAGGGAGGGTGTGACACGATGAGAGGACGTCTATTTCCTAGGGCCACGTGTGAATTATTGCTTAAATGAGACTTTTTTTTAAAAGGTGATTTGTAAAATCTGATGTACATTCTCCAAAAGTAAAGACTATTTCCCCCTAAAATTATATACCCATTCTACTCTGAACCTGAATATAAAGTTTTAAGTTCCCTTCTTAATCAGATTTATTCCTTTCACAAAGGTTACAAATTTGAATTCACTTGTATATTCACATACTTTATGTAAAATAAAACGTAGCACCTTCACAGTTCCTCATCTTCCCAGACTCATGCTAAATCAGTACTGTCGGTAAGGCTAAGAAGCAGTTCATTGACCCTGTAGGACTGAAGCAAAGTTATCACTCAAGTTTTTATTAAACACATCACTCAACGTCAATATAAAAATATTTATTGATAATAAAATGAACCTGTACTGAAGTAACTTGTTCAAAGTTTCAGGAGTTTTTCTGTTGTTTCTGTGTCACTGAAGTAAGCCCTTGATTTTTCACATTAAGGAGGGAAAGAAAAAAGCTCAGCACATGTTAGTTGAAGCAGTTTTTTCCCCAATCATGATCACATTATTGATCCATGCATAAAAAAATATGAGGAGCTGTCCAGTGATAGTCCGGTTCTGAGAGAGGTATCCTAAGGACTGCTGCATTGAGGCAGGTTTGAAGTTTTCAACCAACATCTTTGCATTGAGTGGTCTTGCTGTGAAAAAAGAAATACCTTATTTTCAGTTTAAACAGGACCATTCAAGGATACAATTATTATGTGAACAGTCTTTAAAACCTAGATGCAAATTTCCTTATGCACTCTAGAGGGATAGTGAAGACATATTTTGTTACAAATCAATGTTCTGTATCATAAAAGTATTTCCTGTATCTTAATGCTTGCTTGCTTTTAAATGGACAACTAGTATCCCACACCTCATGACAAAATGGAGAAAAGGTAAAATAGTGTAGCCTGCATATTAAATTGGCATATAAAAATCAGATTCTCCTGATTAGTGCCTGAAGTTATAATGGAATTCTTCAAATATGAATACAGTTGTCCCTCAGTATTGATAGGGAATTGGTTCTAGGACCCCCGCAAGGATACTGCAATCTGTGGATAGTCAAGTTCCTTATATGAAATGGCATAGCACTGATATTTACATATAAACATCCTCTCATATATTTTAAACCATCTCTAATCTGCTTATAATACCTAAAACAGTATAAATACTATGTAAATAGTGGCAAATACAATCTAAGTTCCATGTAAATAGTTGGCACATGGCAAATTCAAGTTTTGCTTTTGGAACTTTCTGGGTTTTTTTTCCCTTGAATATTTTTGATCTGAGGTTGGCTGCATTAATAGATGTGGAACTGGCAGATAATACGGAGGGTCTCCTGTATATAGTCATAGCTGTCCTCTTTGAGGTTCAGTGAATGTCCATGTCAACAGTGTACTTTTGTATAAATACTCAGCTTTTTAGATACATACATCTTAGCTCTGAAGGCTTGGGATTTAAGAGTCCTTACCTTTGCCTGTTCTTAATTGATGTGTAATCTCTCAATTGTACTATTTCCCTCTCTAATAATCAAACTCTTTATGTTTAGCTTTGAGACAATATTAGGCAAAAAGGTCCGCCTCCCTCCTTTTTGACACCCTCTCCTCCTGTTGCCCTGTAGCTTAAAGGAACTGATTTCAGCCCCACTTCCAAAGTAGCATTAGCTCCCCCACCCCGCCAACCCCAACCTCTTATGCTCCCTCATAGGAGAAGAGTTAGGAAAATGAAGTGGTCTGAAGCACTTTCTCCTGCTGTTAAATGAAGACAGGATGAGGCATAAAGATGATAGTGGAGTTTTAAGCAAAATGGGGAAAAGAAACAAGCTGACAATAGTCACATTAAGTAAAATACTACAACCATTTCAAACTTGCTCTTTGTTTCTTCCATACCTTTGTATTAAAAACTCGAGATTTATTCTCGACTTCCAAGGTTTGTGCATCACTTTCTTTGCAGTAACTTTCTGCTCCAACGGTATCCATAATATTGCTTCCACAATTCTGTGTATTATAGCCACTATCCATCTGCCAGGAATAAGGAGAGAGAAAAACTACCACAGATAACACCACAAACTAATTCACTTAGCCACAAAATTTATTTTCAGAAACTTTTATGTTTAAGGTCAATTTATTTTAGAATATTTATATAAAATGTTATATATATATGATATGGCTTATACAATTAACTATAAAGACCATTTAAAAACATTAAATCACTTTATATCATTCACAACTGAATGCTATAAGTAATGTTTAATATTGATTATATTGAATTTTAAAAGCAATATATAAACATAAAAGGTAGTTCTACATAGAACTGTTTGTTCTTCAAAGTAGTTACTACAATTCCTTCTGATAAAATACATCTTGTAATTTTCTTTAAAATCAGTGAACAAGGCACCAAGAACATACTTTTCTGTTACTTTGTGCTCATACCCGGTGGATGAAAATAAAAATTACAATCAACTTCTTGCAATTTATTTACTAAGCTTGTCTCTAAAGGCTTACTTACATCTCTAAATAAAATTTACCTAAAAGGCATGCTACCTTTAAGAGGATTCAAAACAACACACATTTTTTGAAGATGTCCTATACTCTAACCTATTGTTGAAATAAAAAATCTTACCTTCATAATAATACCATGTTTATATAATAGCTCTAGATGTTAGCTCAACTTCTCATTTTAATTAAGACTGTAGCATTCTACAACACACAGTTACAGCCCAAAAGAGCAAGAGAAAAAAAGGGACTCTAGCAAACTTCAATTTTGGTACAAATAGGACAAATATTTATTTTGTGAGGGCCTAAAAAAGTACCAGACCCCATATGGTACTCAGTGTAATATCATTCTCATTTTCTCCTTGCAACACCCTATTAACTGCACAGATGAGGAGACTGAAGCTCAGGAAGGATAACTTTCAGTGTTGGGATGAGGTCAGGAAGAGTTGAGGGCCCCCTGCCTCTGTCCACTCACTGCACAGACTGCACTTAACCACACAGTGCTGAGCGCCAAACAACACAACCCACAAGGCAGTCATCTTGCACTTAACCCCCTGATATGCCAACTATGATCAGCTAAGGGAAACCTACATTTGCCCCAATCTCCAACATCAGAATAGCCTAGAAAGTCCATTCTATCATCATCTTAAGAAAAATGTCTCCAGTTTTCAGGGATGGATGCCTGTTCACTCCTGGGAGTCACATTCCACCTGAACAAAATGCTTGTGATGTAGGGAGGATGGTACACAGGGCGTTTGCCCCACTCTCTAGGAAGGAAAGGATTCACAGGTGCCCAAAAGGTAACATGGTGGCTGACTCCCTCCCCTGCCCCTCGCCAGCTCCCATCTAAGCCACTACTAATGTCAGTGCATACTGTGTGCCAACTAGACAACAGAGGCCACCTCACCACTCCCCACAGGCCTCAGGGGAGGCAACACAGTATTTCAAACTGTGGAAAGCCAATGTGACTGAAACAGAGAAGGAAGGGAAACAAAATAAACCTGGAAAGAAAGCCAAGGCCAGACCATGCAATGCTTTGCCAGCCACACTACAGATTTCTGAATTAATGCCAAGGGCAAAACAAGCAACAATAACAAAAAAAGCCTGGAAATTCAAGATGCAGAAATAAAAACTCAATAGAAGGGTTATCATATAAAGTTGAGCAAATTTCCCCAAAATTAGAACAAAAGGGAGTTAAAATCAAAAAACAGTGAAAAGATTAGAGAATCAAAAGGACTTCTGAAGAGAACAATGAAAATCGAATATTCAAGAAAAGATCCAAGAAGTGAAGGGCAAGAGTTTACAGATCATAAGGAACTGAGTGCCCAGTGCAACTGATGAAAAGGAACCCACACAAAAGAATCACTGCAATTTCAGGACGCTTTAATTCAGAAAAGGGTAAAATGAGACCAGTGCAAAAAGGTGAAGCACTCAAATGGTTTCAGATCTTTCATCAGCAACATTGAGAATAGAATCAATGAAACAACACTGTCAAAGTCTGAAGGGCAATTATTTCCAAATTCTCAAATGTGACAGAATAAAGATAAATCCAGCAGAAGTACGGTATCTTGAAAAATGGACTTTTCCTCAGAAAGCTACTGGAAAATGTGTTCCAGTCAAGCAAGAAGCAAGCCTGGAAAGAGAACGGGGCACAGAACATGGGAGAGGTTGAGGAAATTCTCAGGATGAAGGTACACTCCAGGAATACAGCTGTGTACCATGCCTGGAGGCCAACCTGTCACAATAAAGCAAGTCAAAAGGCCCTGAAAAAGGTGGCCATTTTTGAATATCAGGAGCTACCTCTGTGGTTGGAAGTAAAGAATGTATGAAAATATTTTTAAACTACAAAATTTTCTGCTAACAGATAAAGCCCAAAAGGTAAAACTGAAACTGACTGGTAGATACGACAGACACAAAGAACTATGTGAAGGAGACTTGTAATTGGGGAAAGAAGTCCTCTAAGATAGGCTGGGACATCCCTGCAGGTACTCAGGGAGAGGGTGGATGGCAATTTAGCAGTAAGACAGGCTCCCAATGGGTGGTTGGACTGGATGATTAATTTGTATGTCTATGGAAGTATTTTCTAGTGCTTCTATAAGAATTCTGAAAGAAAGGAAGAAAAAAAGAGAGCAAAAAAGTTAGTGATACTTTTAAGACTAAGTTTGACCTGATGTGCTTCTTTATTTAGGAACCAAAATTAGAAGCTGGAATATGTAAAGGTGATTCTAGCGTATTTTTCTGAGCAATGATCCTAGAAGTTAGGATAGACAATAGAGGTATAAAATATGAGCAAAGGAGTATATGTAATTTGGAGTCATTTAAAAATCTCTCCATGAGTTTTAAACTTTATCATGTCAAAACTGACAACACTATAACATTATAGAGTTGTGAGGACTAGATGGATTAGTATAAAGAGGTCGGAAGAGTGGCACAGTGGAAGACTGTGTCTTAACTATTACTACGGATCAGTATTAACTTAAAGAATATGGACTCTAAAGCCAGACTGCCAGGATTTGAATCTTGGCTTGACCACTTACTAACTACAAAGGCAATTTACTGATCCTCTCTGACCCTCAGTTTCCTCATCTGTAAAATGGGGACAACAGTACATCTATTTCATAGGATTATTAAACAAAGTAACACATGTAAAGTACTGGAAATAATGCCTGGTATATTTTAAGAGCTACAAAAGTGTTAGACATTGTTACTATGAAATGAGAGGTAGAACTGCCTTTCTGACTTTTTTTTTTTTTTTTTTTTTTCTGACTATTTTAAAGTTCTTTCAAAACTCCCAACTCAAAGAATATGGCAATTAATGAAACAAATGTCTTTCTGAAAGGAAGCTGCTAACTGTGAACTGTATTTGTCAAACGAATCAAGCCTTCTTGATATGATACTACAAAATTGGAAATGTATAATTAAATGAAAAATGGTGGTTATGAATCATGTTTTTTTTAAGTACAAAAAACCCCATAAAATTATTCTCAACTATGTCTTCTCCCTAAATCATATAAAAGAAAAACCAAAACTATTGTATTTTTAGCATACAAAGCTACATCACAAACTGAATTCCTTCGGAACTAGCTCCACAGGAAAGAAAGGTGAACCCTGAGAAGTTGCCAGACTCTGGCAGCTTTCTGCTCTTTTTTCATACTCCAAAGAATTATCAGTGAATATGATTATAAAATATGCATCACCAGGCCAAAGAAAACAACCCTCTTGATATCATCTAGTGCTGATTCAAAAAACAATATATAATGCTGTAGGTTTCACATTTAACCTATTTTTCTCTCTCTGTCTCTGTCCACGATCCAGAACATGCCCAATCTTAGTTGCTGGCCAGGGATCAAACCCACGCCACCTACAGTGGGAGCCAGGAGTCTTAATCACGGGAAGACTAGGTTCCAAAACCCATTTTCTTTCTTACTATAATCTTATAAAGGGAAGGCTAGAGAACACCAAGGGAGCAAGGAAAGGACTCCAGAACATTCCAGCACCTTACCTGAATGTTACTGCTTTCACAGGGAAGGACACTGCTTTCTGCGAGAGGTGACAAGCACATGTGAGAGTTCTCAATACTGAAAGCGATCCCGCTCACGGAATCCGTCGCGGGTAAATTCCCATTATGAACCGGCTCCTTAATCCAGGTGGTCTCATCGGCTGTCTCGATGGGATCGACCATATCCACAGTGTTATTCTCCTTCTCACTCTCCACATCCTGCAGCAGCCCCAGTTCCTTCTCAGAAGCTCCGGACTGGCTCTGGGTAAGAGACATGGCGGTCACCACCACGTGCGCGCCGCGCGGAGACGCGTCGCCGCCCCCCTGCGGCAGGTGGGCGCCAGCCATGCCCGAGGCTGGGGAGGAGGCGGCTGTGGACGAAACGGCTGCCTGGTCGTCTTCATCTTCGCTACGAGCCTCAAGAGTAAAAGGGACCCGAATCAGTGAGGTCCGATACTGGGCACCTCCTCTGCACATCTCCAGTCTCAGAGGAGACCAATTTTTAATTGGTGAGCAGCCATCTATGTAAGGACTTCTGACATATGGATTGGTAATCCCATTACAATTGGTCCTAGATGAAGCATCAGGAGAATGAAAAGCAAACTTCCTTCGTTCTAANGGGCACCTCCTCTGCACATCTCCAGTCTCAGAGGAGACCAATTTTTAATTGGTGAGCAGCCATCTATGTAAGGACTTCTGACATATGGATTGGTAATCCCATTACAATTGGTCCTAGATGAAGCATCAGGAGAATGAAAAGCAAACTTCCTTCGTTCTAAAAGATAGGGAGGGGAAAAAAATAGATGGGGAAGGAGAAATCACCTTATGAGAAATGGAAAAGCCATTATTAAATGGTCATCATCACAGTCCACGACAGCAAAACCGGATGTCTCTAACAGTGGTGGTGTTTCCTAAAGTGAAATTTTGGTGTCAAAAATAACAGCACAAACAAATGTGTATCCATAGGCAGGGCGAGGCTCTTCAAACTCTGGCGTTTTCCCTTTTGCAGTTAAACAAAATACTTTTATTTCCTGAAAATCATTTCCTTACAAACATATTGTTACAGCAATGCTGTTCAAATCCAAGACATAGAACAAACCAGCTGACAGCTGCAAAATAACCTGGTAAATGAAATGTGTAATAATCTGTCTTTAGGTAAAATACCAGCCATGCTTGCGTGCTAAATTGCTTGAGCGCTAAGTCACTTCAGTCGTGTTGAACCTGTGCAACTCTATCGACGGTCACCCGCCAGGCCCCTCTGTCCATGCGGATTCTCAATGCAAGAATACTGGAGTGGGTTGCGATGCCCTCCTCCAGGGGATCGTCCCAGCCCAGGGATTGAGCTTGTGTCTCTTATGTCTCCTGCATTGGCAGACGGGTTCTTTACCACTAGCACCACCTGGGAAGGCCCAGGTGGGCGCTGTAAGCAATATTAAAAGGCAAACAAAAGACTGCACAACAATGTCTGCAAAAATAAAGAGCTTAATGATGGTAAATGAAATTATAAAAATGTCTTAACAGTTAATAGTTTTTTACAACACTTCATTAGCTTAATAAAAACAAAAGTGTAAAAAATGGGCAAAGCATATAAACAATCCTCGCAATGGTAAATGAACTCATGAAGTGTTCGGCCACACAAATAATAAAGAGTAGGGAAATTAAAGCAATGAGCGGCCATTTGTTGAACAAAAATTCTGATGTCTGAACTAATAATTCCTTCACTTTCCCAAACAAATGACCAGTAAACATTTGGAAAGAAGTCTACATTGTAATAAATTAAAGATGCAGAAATTAATGCAGTAAGAGACCTTTTTGTAATGCACCGAATCAACAAACATCATAAAGAATCAAACAATAAAAAAACATCAAAAAGAACACTGGGAAGACCAGTGTTGCTAGATGGGGGAAAATAACTTCCTCACACACCACTGATGAAAATTTCAACTGGTACAACTTCTTAGAAGAAAATTTGACAAAATTCCTCAAGAGCTTAAAAATAGTCATCCCTGCTCACCAAATAATTCTACTTCTGAGATTTTAAGCTAAAGAAATAAATATATACAATACAATGTATATACAAGGAAAAATTAGAAATAATCTAAACGTTTACCAATGATTAAAATCAAAGGTACATCCATGAAATGGACTATCACACAAAATCATGGTTTCAAACAATAATAAATGACTTGGATGACTTATGAATACTTATAGTAAAATGCTTTGTGAAAAAAGCAGGATATGGAACTGTGTGTGTGTGTTCACATATAAGTGGAGATATATATACACATATACACATGTACATATATAAGGAGAAGATTAACAAAAGTAGTTTTCAGTTTTCTAACTGTATTTACCATGAATAGATTTTTGTAAATTGTGAATGATTTTCAAC
>SJYX01024884.1:80145-135661 GCA_006410675.1 Oreotragus oreotragus
GGGCACCTCCTCTGCACATCTCCAGTCTCAGAGGAGACCAATTTTTAATTGGTGAGCAGCCATCTATGTAAGGACTTCTGACATATGGATTGGTAATCCCATTACAATTGGTCCTAGATGAAGCATCAGGAGAATGAAAAGCAAACTTCCTTCGTTCTAAAAGATAGGGAGGGGAAAAAAATAGATGGGGAAGGAGAAATCACCTTATGAGAAATGGAAAAGCCATTATTAAATGGTCATCATCACAGTCCACGACAGCAAAACCGGATGTCTCTAACAGTGGTGGTGTTTCCTAAAGTGAAATTTTGGTGTCAAAAATAACAGCACAAACAAATGTGTATCCATAGGCAGGGCGAGGCTCTTCAAACTCTGGCGTTTTCCCTTTTGCAGTTAAACAAAATACTTTTATTTCCTGAAAATCATTTCCTTACAAACATATTGTTACAGCAATGCTGTTCAAATCCAAGACATAGAACAAACCAGCTGACAGCTGCAAAATAACCTGGTAAATGAAATGTGTAATAATCTGTCTTTAGGTAAAATACCAGCCATGCTTGCGTGCTAAATTGCTTGAGCGCTAAGTCACTTCAGTCGTGTTGACCCTGTGCAACTCTATCGACAGTCACCCGCCAGGCCCCTCTGTCCATGCGGATTCTCAATGCAAGAATACTGGAGTGGGTTGCGATGCCCTCCTCCAGGGGATCGTCCCAGCCCAGGGATTGAGCTTGTGTCTCTTATGTCTCCTGCATTGGCAGACGGGTTCTTTACCACTAGCACCACCTGGGAAGGCCCAGGTGGGCGCTGTAAGCAATATTAAAAGGCACACAAAAGACTGCACAACAATGTCTGCAAAAATAAAGAAATGAAATTATAAAAATGAAATTATAAAAATGAAATGAAATTATAAAAATGTCTTAACAGTTAATAGTTTTTTACAACACTTCATTAGCTTAATAAAAACAAAAGTGTAAAAAATGGGCAAAGCATATAAACAATCCTCCCAATGGTAAATGAACTCATGAAGTGTTCGGCCACACAAATAATAAAGAGTAGGGAAATTAAAGCAATGAGCGGCCATTTGTTGAACAAAAATTCTGATGTCTGAACTAATAATTCCTTCACTTTCCCAAACAAATGACCAGTAAACATTTGGAAAGAAGTCTACATTGTAATAAATTAAAGATGCAGAAATTAATGCAGTAAGAGACCTTTTTGTAATGCACCGAATCAACAAACATCATAAAGAATCAAACAATAAAAAAACATCAAAAAGAACACTGGGAAGACCAGTGTTGCTAGATGGGGGAAAATAACTTCCTCACACACCACTGATGAAAATTTCAACTGGTACAACTTCTTAGAAGAAAATTTGACAAAATTCCTCAAGAGCTTAAAAATAGTCATCCCTGCTCACCAAATAATTCTACTTCTGAGATTTTAAGCTAAAGAAATAAATATATACAATACAATGTATATACAAGGAAAAATTAGAAATAATCTAAATGTTTACCAATGATTAAAATCAAAGGTACATCCATGAAATGGACTATCACACAAAATCATGGTTTCAAACAATAATAAATGACTTGGATGACTTATGAATACTTATAGTAAAATGCTTTGTGAAAAAAGCAGGATATGGAACTGTGTGTGTGTGTTCACATATAAGTGGAGATATATATACACATATACACATGTACATATATAAGGAGAAGATTAACAAAAGTAGTTTTCAGTTTTCTAACTGTATTTACCATGAATAGATTTTTGTAAATTGTGAATGATTTTCAACAAGTGCTGTAATTTTTTTTAAAAGAAACTGATACAGTGTAAAGAGAAATATGTAAATGCCCCCATATGATATTCACCTAAAAACCTTACGCAAACAAATACACTTTTACAAAATATAAATATCTTGACTGTGCGTGCGTGCCAAGTCACTTGAGTTGTGTCCAACTCTTAGCAACCTTATGGACTGTAGCCCGTCAGGCTCCTCTGTCCTTCAATCTCTTATGTCGCCAGCATCGACAGAAGGGTTCTTTACTACCAGCACCCCCTGAGAAGCCTGAATATCTGATTACCAAAGTCTGAATTACACAGTGGAGGGCATCCCAAAACCAACTTATCTCTACAACTGCCATCTTTCTTTGATTCTGCTTGTAAGATATTTGATATAAATAGTGCTAGTCAAATTACCTGTATCTGACATGAGAGCAAAATCTTGCTGAGAATTTCAGTCTTTGAAAGTAAATTGTTCCTTTTGTTAAAAAAAAAAAACTCAGGTTTCTAAATTTCAGAAGGGTTAGTAGTCATTTGGAGCTCTATAGTTAGAACAAGCTAAAATAAGCCTCTGTAAAAATAAACACTGATAATATAATAATTTTAATTGCACATTTTATTATAAGACATACCTGAGAGTGGTGTCTTTCCTATTTGAAACGCAACTGGTGAGAAAGTGGGTGAAGAAAATGGTGAAGGATTGGTGATACTCCCCAAACTGTATCTTTTTGCACTATCCTGAATAGGGCTAGAAGAAAACTGCCCCTGTGATAAAATTAAATAAACAAAATTATAGGGTTCTCCTCCTTAGCTCTGTTATACCAAGTGCTACTTGTCTTTGTTTTCAAAACACAAGCTGAGTTGTATAATTTGGTTGTATATGCAGTTGTATAAGCTGAGTTGTATAATTTGGTTAGTCATCAGAGAGCAAGATGCCACCTTTGTTTTGTGGCAAAAAGCAAGACACCAAAAGGCAGACCCATAGACACAGAAAATAAGCTTATGGTAAGTTACCAAAGGGGAAGGTGGGGAGGGATAAACAAGGAGTTTGGGATGAACACACACACACTACTATATATAAAATAGTTAATCAACAAGGACCTACTATACAGCACAGGGAACTATACTCGATATTTTGTAATAACTTACATGGGAAAAGAATATGAAAAAAATAGATACATATGTATATATAACTGAATCACTTTGCTGTACACTTGAAACTAACACAATAATGTAAGTCAACTATACCTTAATAAGAATAAAAAAAGTAAAAAAAAAAAAAAGAAAGAAAAAAAGACACCAAAAGGCAAGGTATCTTGTGAGGATAGTTAAGAAGACTGTTCCAAAATTTTGAAACAGAATATACTAGACATATAAAATAAAAATACACCATATTTACACAAACCATTATACTAAGTAGCAGTTTATGAAAAAAATTAAGTTACTCCACTCCTACCAATCTAGTTGTGTTATGCTGAAACTCTTCCATAATTCAGTAAATATCTTACACTGAAATTTCTTGAGACTCATTTACCTCTAAATACACAGTTGGAGAGTGACCAAAGCCATTCCTATACCTAATGACAAAATGTGAACTGGGCTAACCCGCACGAAATAGAAAGCCCAACAGACACAGCCAAGCAACCAGCCACGGCTAATCCACTTCTTACCGAACTCGGGGTCTGCACAGGGCTCCCACACTGCACAGGAGATAACTCTATTGAACAAAAAACCTCAAGTGACGTCTGGGCACCACTACCAGGACTTCTGGGAGAAGCTGGAGGTAAGGAGTCAGAGATACTTCCGTTGCCATCTAAAAAGAGCTTTCTTCTGAGGGATGAAGAACTGAGGTTTCCAGGAGACTGATCTGCAAATTCATCAGCTCTAAAATAGTCACCTACATTTAATATTAATGGAATAAAAGGCAGAGCTAGTCATTCAGAAGAGCAGTTTTATTTTAATTGTCTGATTAAAAAAAAAAACCAGTTTGTATTAGGTTTGAATTTTTTTTTCAAAAAGAGGGCAAAAGTTTAACTGCATAGATGCTGTTTGAAATCTTTTTTTGAGTGTTTCCTTATTAGTATGGGTAGTATCACTAAGATGTGTCTGTGAATAGTTTATGTCTCTAGTTAAGTTCATTATGACAAAAAGGCTAATTCAGGCCTTATTAAAGAAAAATTAGAAATTCCAGGATGGCTTCCTCACCTCTTTAAAAAGNGCCAAGAGCTGACTCATTTGAAAAGACCCTGATGCTGGGGAAGATTAAAGGGAGGAAGAGAAGGGGGCGACAGAGAATGAGATGTTTGGATGGCATCACTGATTCAATGGACATGGGTTTGGGTGGACTACGGGAGTTGGTGATAGACAGGAAGGCCTGGCATGCTGCAGTCCATGGGGTCGCAAAGAGTCGGACATGACTGAGCGACTGAACTGAACTGAGGATAAGAATACTAGAGTTGTTTGCCATTCCATTCTCCAGGGGATCTTCCCAACCCAGGGACTGAACCCAGGTCTCCTGCACTGCAGGCAGATTCTTTACCATTTGACCCACCAGGGAATCCCCACAAGGCTAAAACTCAAAGATTACCACAGCAAGTAAGGAAGCATCAAAAGATCCTCTTTAAGGGGAATAGGGTTGGTCTCTATGTCAACTATAAAATGCTAGGGACACATGTTAGCTAATGTCAATGTCCTCAAGCAGATCCTCAGTGGCTAGATGCTTTTTCACAATAGGTATGGACAGCACATCCCTGGTGCTGCTGCTGCNGATTCTTTACCATTTGACCCACCAGGGAATCCCCACAAGGCTAAAACTCAAAGATTACCATAGCAAGTAAGGAAGCATCAAAAGATCCTCTTTAAGGGGAACAGGGTTGGTCTCTATGTCAACTTTAAAATGCTAGGGACACATGTTAGCTAACGTCAATGTCCTCAAGCAGACCCTCAGTGGCTAGATGCTTTTTCACAACAGGTATGGACAGCACATCCCTGGTGAGCCAGTGGTTAAGAATCTGCTTGCCAAGGTAGGGAATACCAGTTCAACTTCTGGTCCAGGATGATTCCACAAACTGTGGGGCAACTAAGCCTGTGCGCCACAACTAATGAGCCTGTGCTCTAGAGCCTGTGAGCCACAACTGCTTGAGCCTACAAGCCCTGGAGCCTGAGCTTAGAGAAGCCACCACAATGAGAAGCTCTCACACAGCAACTAGAGAATAACCCCTGTTCCCTGCAACCAGAGAAAGTCCACACACAGCAACAAGGACCCAGAGCTGCCATAAATAAATATTTGTTAATGGGTACAAATTATTGGAATTAAAATGCCAGGCCATTTTGACAAAACCTGCAATTTGATCAGTAAAACTGCACTCAGTCTTCTTCCTTCACCTTAAGACAGGAGTCAAAGATATGGGTGTACATAATTTTTAAAAAAATATATAAGGTAATGACTAGTATTAAGCTTCTTAAATTGAAAAAAATCACCAGGTAGTAAATAAATGGGTGAATGAGTGAGTGGGTGGATAATTTAAAGTCTCTCATTAAATGTCTACTATCAGAATGCTAAAAGACAAAATAAATAAAATTCTAGATTCAAATGCCTTCTTTGCTGTANGTGTTGGCAGGGATGTAGAGACACAGGAATCCTAAACACTGTGGGTGGGCACGCAGGGTGTGTGGTCATTCTGGAGAGCACTCTAGCTCTGCACAATCAAATCAGATAAACACACTGTCTTTAGCTCAGAAATTCTCAGCCTGTGTATACTTTTCTAAGAAATTCTCATTTAAGTCCATAAATATAACAACAAGTACACTCATTGAAGCACCCTGCTACATAAATATTAGTAATAGTAAAAGTTGACAGCATAAAGTCCACATGTACAAACAAAATCATTTTCCCCCGTGACTCACAATTTCCTTTATTATTCTTTAGGTAAATAACTCTGAGTGCTAAGTATGTGGTCTTGGAGGTATCATCTCATTTAATCTTCCCAACAACCATCATTTCACAGGTAAGGAGAGTGAGGCACAGAACAGCTAAGTAACTCACGTAAAGTCACACAGCTACTAAACTATTCTGCTATACAGCACAGCTCAAACTCAGATAGTATTACTCTAGAGAAAGGGTCAGCAAATGATTGCCCATGGGCCAAATCTGTCTTGTTGCCTTTTTTTGTAAATAAAGTTTTAATGGAACACATCCACACTCATCCATTATGTATCATCAGTGTTGCTTTCATGGTACAGTAGAACTGAGTGGTTGCAGTAGAAACAGTATGGTCTGCAAAGCCTAGAATATTTAACAATTGATCCTTTATAGACAGAGGTTGCCATCCTCTATTCTAAGGTCACATTTTCCAGAAGAGCTTTTTCTGTGATGATGGAAAAGTTCTGTATCTGGGGCCAACACGGTCGCTACTAGGTGTGGCTACTGGGCACCTGAAATGTGAATGTATGACCAGGAAACCAAACTTCAAATTTTAGTTCATTCAAGTTTAAATAGCCACATGTGGCTAATAGCTACTATGTGTCAAGAACTATGAAGGGTCTGACAAGTTAGCATGTCAGCGTTCCATGGACACTGGCTGAAGACATAAGGCTTCGGGTCAAAGACAAAGGACTTCATTATTCTAAGCATAGCAGGCAGCATGAACTTCATGTTCACATCAGTTCTCTTTGACCATCAATCCTAAGGAAGTGATACGAAACTGTCCTGGCGGATACAGCACACACAGAGAGTCCATGTCCCTACCAAGGATCCCTGAGCTTAGGAAATCCCATTCTTATAAGCTGCAACCCAACCTGCTCCAGAGGGAAACATTACCACTATTATATCAGATATCAACACAAACCTACCTTCTGCTCCAGAAGGATGCTCTATCTCTACTCTCCAAGGATGTTCACAATACAAACATCCTTGAAAAGATAGTTTGGAACAAAACCTGTCTGTGTCACCCTTCATGAGACGTATAGAAATGAGAGACCCACAGAGAACCGAACTGTCTTCCAACACCATCTTGGATAACACACTCCCCTGATCAGCCACAACACTCTGTCATCATGGGCTTGATGACCATACCAAAGAGGCTGTATGTGGTATTTCTAGCATTTTCCTGACTCACATCACTTTAAAACAGGATACTTTAAGTAAAAAATGATATTTAAAAATAAGATCACATAAGAAGGTTGATTCACCTGTTCAAAAATCCAACATTAAAAAATTGGGGGCAGGGAACCTAGTATCTATGAAGATGATACCTTGGATACAGAATTTCAGAACTGGGAGGGATGTTAACATATAATCATCTTGTTTAACTCCTTGATTTTAGAAATAAAAAACTGAGGCCAAAAGGCACTGAAAAAGTTGATCAAGATCACTCCTTCCGGTTTATAACACAGAAGGTCTACAACCCAGGTCTCCACTGGCTATTGCACGCCACCTTTACTTTGAAATGAATCTGAACGAAGTACAGAATCTGAACTGAGACATGTTTCGCTTTAAAGCCAGGTTCTGACACCTTATTTCTGTAATTTTGGACAGGTGCTCTAACCTTTTGAAAACTAGGTTTTCTCACTTATAAAATGAGGTCAATAACAGCACTTCTTTCATATAAGCTGTTGCAAGAATACTGAAAGCGCTGAACAACGGTCACATGAAAAGTGACCGACCCATCTTTCCAATACTGTTGTGTCCTGATAAAGAACAGGACAAATATTCCCTCTTATACTGTGTCCTATTAATGTGTGCTATTCTGAAGAGTAGCAATTCCACTGAAATGAGGGATGTATATATAAAAGCAGTATTTGAACACTGCTCACAATTCAGAGGACAGTGAGAGCAAATATAAGCTAACCATGTCCTAGAGGTAGAAAAACATTTGAAAGATTGTTGGCTTGACCTTCAATTTTCTTATTAACTTTGCAGATAATTGGCTGTATTACACCACCCCAGAGGTCATATAAATGCCCATTCCTCCCCTACTACTATAAGAAACCAGCAAACTAGCAAAAAACAAAGCAATTTAAGGATTTTCATTTAAAAAATTAACCTTCAAAATCACTGCAAAAATCATTAACAACTCAGCTATATCCAATACTATTTCTGCACCTAGGGGTCTCTATAACTATCATTATAACTTGATATTCACAATGATCATGAAGAAAAAAATTAAATTCAGAAGAGAATGGCAAAAAAAAAAAAAGAATTTTGTAAATTTTAGTCAAGTTTTGAATCCTTACTTTTAAATAGTTAAACTTGGTATCTCAGAAATTTAATTTTATAGCAAGCTTCCTACCAAAGCAGATAAACTGATACTTCACTATATATGTTGTCTTACATTCACTGCTTTCTATTTTTATGAGTTTTATTCATACAATTTTTAATACACTCACATTTACTGGAATGACACTCTGAAAGCTGTTTCCCTTCATGATCAGTCCAAGGAGAGGGTACGATGACATCCTTAGTGAAAAACTAGGAGAAAAGTCCTTCAATTAGGCATATGAAATAGGAAAAGGTAGTTGTGCTAAATAACCATCAAACATGCTACATACTGACTTTATAGTTATATTTTAAAATTTAATAATTATAGCCCAAGTGAGAAAGGGTGAAATGGAAGAAATTTAAAGTATATATAAAGAGAAAGTTTAAAGCTTCAAATCAACCCCTTACATTTGAAATTTGCAAATTAAGCTAAGGGTATTATTCACAAAGAAAATATCTGTCATTTCTCCCCAAACTTTTTTGGAGGGAAGGATGAGGTTGACAAAAGGGAAGATGAAGAGGGAAGGAATAAAGGAAGACAGACATGTATGTGTAAACCAAGAGGAGATGTGCTGGAGCTACCTTGTCCTGACTCCCAAAATCTGATTATTAAATTTTCAGGAATCCTGTATCAGTTGTCAAACAAAGCCAACATTAAAATTATGTAAGCTTAAACAAATTATATTGTTAAAAAATAAAATAAAAACCCAAATCATTCCTTGCTAATTATTTTACTACATGTAACAATATCTATGCTCCTGAGGTTATTTACAGAGAGTCTCCTACATACGAATGAGTTCTGTTTCAAAAACAAGTTCGCAGGTCCAATTTGTTTGTAAATCCAACAAAGTTAGCCTAGTTACCCAACTAACACAGTCATCTATATAGTATTGTGTTGTCACAGATGTATGATACTTTTCACACAAATAACACAGAAAAACCAAATTAAAAAATTAAGAAACCATTTTGAATCTTACAGGATAGTACCTTGGAAAGTACAGTAGTACAACAGCTGGCATACAGGAGCTGACATCAAGTGAAAAGACAAGAAGAGCTACTGACTGGAGGAGGGAGAGGAGGTGGGAGGGTAGAGCTGAAGGATCATCAGCAACAGGAGACGGAGGGCAAGCTGCACTTTCACTCACGCCTGACGTTGATGGCATGGGTTCTGGTTTGGAACTTGAAGGTTCGAATACAGGGGACGTACTGTCTTTTGTATTTGTGTGGTAGAATGTCTGCATATAATGGTGTACCACATGCATTTCTTTTCCCATTCAGCGATGTCATAATCACTAAACTGAAACTGGCCATGGCTGGAGTATTTGTGTATGGACAGCAGATTACTGAAACTCATACTTCCCCCACAGTCAGAGGGCCGGTTGTTATCAGTACACCACTGGTCAGTATACTTTAACAAGTGGAGATAGAGCATTTGGATAAAAGTTGTATTACTGTATTAGGCTTAATTCACTTTATATTGGAATGAAAGAGGAAAGACGTTTATACCAACGCTCTAATACAGTAAGCAGTATTTTGCCCTCCCAACTCTATGTTTTGAAGGTAACAAAACATTTTCTATTTTGCAATACTTATGACAAAAAACTAATTTCCTGACTAAACTACCTATGAATACATAAAGAAAAGATGTTTAAAAAATGGATGTGGGGAGCAGAGATACAGTTCCCAGAAAAAAAAAGAAAGGAATATAAACGACTCACAAACTCATGAAGCAAAGCATAAGTTCACTCAAAATGAAAGAGATGGAAATCTAATAATAGGATAAAATTTTTTAAGTAGTAAGAATAGCATTATTTAAGCAGTTTGCTGACAGCCAGTATTGCAGATAGGAGAATACAGGCAGTTATTGTAACATGGCCAGGAGAACAAATTGGTACAACCTTTAGGGAAGGCAATATGGCAAAATATAGAATTGATGCTTTTGAACTGTGGTGTTGGAGAAGACTCTTGAGAGTCCCTTGGACTAAAAGGAGATCCAACCAGTCCATTCTAAAGGAGACCAGCCCTGGGTGTTCTTTGGAAGGAATGATGCTAAAGCTGAAACTCCAGTACTTTGGCCACCTCATGCGAAGAGTTGACTCATTGGAAAAGACTCTGATGCTGGGAGTGATTGGGGACAGGAGGAGAAGGGGACGACAGAGGATGAGATGGCTGGATGGCATCACAGACTCGATGGACGGGAGTTTTAGTGAACTCCGGGAGTTGGTGATGGACAGGGAGGCCTGGTGTGCTGCAATTCATGGGGTTGCAAAGAGTCGGACATGACTGAGCGACTGAACTGAACTGATACCAAAACCGAAAACAGAAACCCTCCGATTTAGCGAGTCCATAAAGATGTATGTACAAGTGTGTTCACTGCAGAAAAACACTGAACACAACCTACACATCTGTCAGCGGGGCTGGATTTGATTATGATACATTCATACAATGGAATACTATGCTATTTACTAAAAATCACTATGTGCTGATAATCAAAAACAAAATCTAAGAGATTATTAAGCAGAAAAAGAAAGAGGCAAAAGAGTATCAGAATGATGATCCTATTTATGTGCAAATATTTAAAGGACATGAGCTATTACATACACAAAATGAATCTGAGAGTATACTTAAGAAATGTTAATAGCAATTACTTTCAAGGAGTAAGACAGGGAATGAGAGGCTCTTTGTTTTCATTTTATGTTTTTATCTTTGCAGTTTGGATTTTTGTTTTTACTATGTGCGTGTATTTACTGTAAGTCACATATATAAACATGAATTGAATTTGCTACTGATAGATTAACTTCTGCTACATTAGCCATAGTCTTCACTCTGAATTAATTTTCTTAAGTTTTTTCTTAAATTTCCCTTTAAAATTAAGTTGAGAATTTGAAAGAGGAAGCATATTTCCCAAAATGTTGGGAAATGGGGAAGAGTTTGAGAATATTCAACTGGGGAAGAATCAGGTGACTGGATTAGAATGAAAATGTTGACGTTATTAGATAGTTTAACAAGTAGATAATATTTAGCAGGAGTAAAGCTTATGAAACTGTTTCCTAAGAAACAGGCTATATCTGAAATGTGGGGCTCACTGAATCTCTGAACATGCCACAGCTCAAGTCTTTTGGGGTGCAGAAGAATCAAGCATAGCTAACGAATAGAAGAGTGCAGAGGAAGACTAGTAAGGGGAAAAGGAAGGACAAAAAACGCTGTCATGGCCTGAAGATTTTCTGAAAAATAACTAAGACAGACAACCTTTACACTCTAAAGGATTTTAGCAAAAACGGAAAGCAAAAAGTGAAATGCTTAGTTTATTAGCTTTATAAAAACACAAAAAACTATCTTGTGATATATTTTTTCTATTTAGCAGTATACTATATTTCATGAAATATATTTAATGTCTTAAAAATTCAAAGAATTAACAAGAACAAAAGATAAAACTATTCCTGAGGCCAGGCTAGATTTTCAAGGCTTGAAAATATCCAGCTTTCTCTACTCCCACTTGAAACAACGGTTTGTGTTCATCAAAGGCACAAGAAGACAAACTATGCTAGGTCCTGAGAAGATGAATTTTGACCAGAAAAGTATTCAGTCTTCGGGGAGAAAAGCATTAAACCGATTATTACAATGAAAGACACTCGATCAGCTCAAAAACACTAGTCTTAGGGGAGCTCCGAGGGATACTGGGAACGGACAGGCTTGGGGAAGTTGAGACGGGAAAGGATGTGAAGGAAGTCTTCCTCTCTTAGAGGTGCTGTACATGCAGAATTGATGCTTAACTGGCTTCACCATCAGTAACAGTTTCAAGTTACCTCTTCAATGGCTTTTTGTCTTTTGTCTTCCACATCTTTATCTATTCTATGCAGAGATAAAAAAGAAAAATAACCATACCATTACTTCAGCAGACTGAACATTTAAAATAATAACCTTTCAAAGAAATAGTTTTCTTCCACGTTAGAAACTGGCAAATGTTAAGCTCATTTTAAAAGAAAAATTGGGATCTTATCACATTTTGTAAATGACAGTATTTGGAGAGTCAGCTTTGTGCTATTAGGGTTACCTGCTCCCCCTTTTCCATTCATAGTTTGAATGGAATATTTTCTAGTAAAAGGCTTACATGGATACAATTTTTAAATTACTATTAACAACAGAAATAAAGTAATTTGAATAAACTGTGCCCTTTAATCACAATTTAAGAAGTATGTCATTCCACAGAAATCTAAAAACTGTCCAAATTCCTTTTCTTCTATTATAGCAAGCTTATCATAGTTGTAATTCTGGAATCAATTCTTACTCTTGACAGAAATGAAAAAGACTATCATCCTTACAGTTCTAAATAAATTGGCAAAATTATTAATTCTGAAATTAAATATCAACACTATAAAATTTGAAATATAAAACTTGTCCAAACATATTTTTTCCCACTTTGATAGAATATGCAATTACAGCACCACAAATTTATTACTTATAAGATTTAATATTGTCAGGTCTCAAGGACAAGGCATATACTTGCCAAGAACTCAGCAGTTAGCCTTGAAGGACCACTTCCCTAATTTTTTCCCAGAGAAAGTATTTGCTATCATGAATAAGTATGTAAGACACCTTTTTCTCTCTAAGTTTTTAAATCTAATTTGTACCTTAACAAAGCTTATAATAATGTTCAGTTCAGTCGCTCAGTCGTGTCCGACTCTTTGCGACCCCATGAATTGCAGCACGCCAGGCCTCCCTGTCCATCACCAACTCCCGGCGTTCACTCAGACTCATGTCCATCGAGTCAGTGATGCCATCTAGCCATCTCATCCTCTTTCGTCCCCTTCTCCTCCTGCCCCCGAGGTACATGTATTAAAAATTAAAATCAGGTAGATTTGTAAATAAAGGAATTGTGAGAAAATAGACTACAGTTAGAATCCACATATCTCCATTTGACCAGCCATTATGAGACTTGTAACTCAGCGCTCTTCCTCGATCGTGGACGTCATTGAGATCTCAGTGCATAAAAACAGTGTACAATATTAGTAAGCTCTGATGTAGCAATACTGAATTCAGAAACCTACTGCTGCTTCATCAGAGGCCTTCAACAACCTGGGATATGCAGGTGATGGCTAGAAGCAGCGAAAATCAGTTTGGCCAAATATCGTAGAGTTAGATGACAGAAGGGTCTGAGAAGTCATACAGGGCAGGGTGTCCTAACCAGTACACCACAGAACACCGGCATAACACATACACTGTTCAGTATGATTGGTGTGCCCTGAACGGACCCTCGGCGGGCAAGGCAGGGAAGGAATCTCGGGACTGTTCACCTCCAATATGGAGAGACCCATTTCTTTACACCAGGATACCCTGCAGTTCGCATATGTAGCATGGCATGAAAAAGGTGGAAGGCTCTGAAATAGGGAACTTGGGTTAGTGAGGAAGAGGCACTGGAAGCCTGTGCTTATTTCTAAGAATGAATCAACATGTTTTAAGAGTATACTCACTACTATCCTCGGTGGAAACCATAACCATTTACTGAATTACATGAGTTAAATTCAAATCAGGGTCTTTTCCCCTCTTCTGTGTTACAGGTCTGTTTACTGAAATACACCAAGAGTCTTTTCATAAACCTGCTCAGACAACACCTGGCTTCCTAGTATAGAAATGTTGTTTCACAACTTGTTGAGTCTGAAGGGCAGGAATAACTTCCTGTACTGCTTCAGCGTCCCCTACGGTGCTCAATAAATTTCTCTTGGCTGTTCATGTTTCAACATACTGAAGAGAAGAGGCAAAATAAGACATATGGTTTGCATACCACAAAAAATTCATCTCATTTGTGACACATTTGCTTTTTGATATACTTTTCACTTTCCCTATCAAAGGTATCATCTGCTGCTGCTGCTAAGTCACTTCAGTCGTGTCCGACTCTGTGTGACCCCATAGACGGCAGCCCACCAGGCTCCCCCGTCCCTGGGCTTCTCCAGGCAAGAACATTGGAGTGGGTTGCCATTTCCTTCTCCAATGCATGAAAGAGAAAAGTGAAAGTGAAGTCGCTCAGTCTGTCCGACTGTTAGCGACCCCATGGACTGCAGCCCACCAGGCTACTCCGTCCATTGGATTTTCCAGGCAAGAGTACTGGGGTGGGGTGCCATTGCCTTCCCCCAAGGTATCATCTAGTGTTCAGCAAAATCCTTTTACACTCTATCCCCATTCTAGTCCCTTTCTTTAGCAGTTTGGATGAGCATTAATTACAAGGGGATGGTTATCAAGCTACCAAGTCAAGAGAAGAAGGGGTACAACAGCAGGACAAACATTTGCAAGAGCATCGCAACACGTGTACATCTTTGTGGGATTAAATTCTAAAATTAAAGGGAAAAGAATTATTCATTACCCTGGACTGATAACACGTTATTACACTTAAGAGCAAGAAAGGAAAACTTACCGAGAACGACTTAGATATAAAGCTTGACGATGAATGTCCTCTGGGTCTATTTCTACAGGATTTATTACAGCTAGTTGATCAATAGACCATCTAAATTCCCCTGGCGTCTTAACAAAAGAAAGTGATCTTATGAGCAAAAGCATATAACAGTGCATCAAAATGCTAACTTCAAATGTCAGCTTTAAAAACAATGTGAATGGTTATAATATAAAAATATCTTACAGATATTTGACTTTACCACTAAATTAAAAGGCAAATGGAAAGCAGATCACACTAAATCAACTGACCTGACATTCCATCTGGGTAACTGCTGAAATTACATAATAATAGAAAAATCACAGCATATTAAAGGTATAGAAATTCCACAAATAACTCTCATCAGTGATACAACACACCCAAATAAAACTAAAAATCTCTTAGAGTTATCAAAAGTCTTTATTTTCATCAGGAATGAATTGAAATTATACAAAGTCCTAACTACAAAAAATCTGCAAAAGCTCGTAAAATATGCAATAAATAATTATGAGTGGTAACCAGTGCTGCTTTTCTGTATTCAACTGTCCAATAAACCAAAAGTTTATTTTTGTAACTCTACAATTAGAATTGGTAAGCCAAATTCTAATTGGTAAGTTCGGAATATATTTTTGAAAAATCAGGCTTAAAAATCCAAGATGTCTGTCATGCATTCTTGCTTTGAGGATTAAGTTGCAGTCATTTTGTTATTTTTATTAAGATTAACTAAAATCGAATACCATTCAATTTAAAATCATGAGGTCACATAATGACTGAATATAAAGTGTGTAACTGTAAAACTTTCCTCTAGTGCATAACTAGCTGCATGTGTAGCTAGCATCAAAAGCCACACAGTTTGCAGTTTTCTAGATAATTTGCTAAGTCAGAAGATCAGACTTCAAAAGAACTTCTCGAATGTAGTCAATAACAGTAAAAAGAAGCTAAAGAGAGGAAGCCTTCCCTAATCTGTTAAAGAGACTATACCCCTCCATATCAGCCTTCTGTGATAGCACATAACATACTCTCTTGAGGTTGCCAGTTTAGTCTTGTCTATCTCATTAGAGTACAGGTTGACTTCTTTTCAAACAATCTGCAGGCTAAGAATGGGTGACAAAAATCCGAAATAATATTAGCATTTCACATGTGAAGATTATAAACGAAACTCAAATTTCAGTATCCATAAATAAAGCTGTACTGCAACACAGCCACATTTACTGTTAATATACTACCAATGGCTGCTTCTATAATACGAGGCAGAGGTGAGTAACTGTAACAGCAACCAGATGATCTGCAAAGCCTAAAAGAGTTACTATCTGGCCCTTAACAGAAAAAGTTTGCTGACCCCTGGTACAGAGTACAAGCTCTCTGAGAGCTTGTTTTATGACTCCGACTTGTTCAAGATGTAACCTCTGTAGGAAAGGACTGTACCTGACACATACCGTTCAAATACAATTTGCTGAATACCTGAAAATAATTAGACGAAATAGCTTCTTCTCTATTATGGTATTAGTACTTAGACCATCAACATAGTAACTAGCGGCACCCACAGTTGTGAGAAACATGCTAACTAATGAATATAAAAAAGAAATGCTAACCAAAAAAAGCAAATTGAAAGCTAAGAATGGGTAGCAAAAATCCAAAAAAAATATTAGTATAGCTAGTATATATAATATTAGTATAACTAGCAAAATCATTTTTAGCCCAGTCACTATATTATACAAACCAATAACCATTAGAATTAAAAAGTGCACTCCAGTTTACCACTTGTAAAGAAAGATTGACATTTAAAGTCGTTTGGAAAAAGTAGTCGAGACTAACTTACTGGTAATTTTGTCGATTTAAAAACAGGACTGGAGACAGTTTGTTCATGGAGATTAGAATAATCACCAGGACTTTCAAAAGGATTTAAAACAGGAATCCTCCCTGGAGTTTCAGGTGTTATTTGCATTTTTGATTCTTTGACATCTCCCATAGCACAGAGGAAAAACTAAAAAGAAATCATAAGTATATATAATAAAAGTACAAAGTTCCACAGACATTCATTTTGACAACTAAAATGTATTCAACAAAGGTTGTTATTGTTTAGTCTCCAGGTGGAGTCCAACTTTTTTGCGACCCCATGGAGTACAGCCCACCAGGCTCCTCTGTTCTTGGGATTTCCCAGGCAAGAATGCTGGAGTGGGTTGCCATTTCCTTCTAGAGGGGATCTCCCCCATCTAGGGATCCAATGCGCGACCCTTGCCATTGGCAAGCGGATTCTTTACTGCTGAACCACCAGGGAAGCCCCATTACCAAACATACATTGCACAAAAAGAATTAACTCAAAACTTAAGCTTTTTTGTAAACTTTTTTGTAGTTTACACAAGTGTGATGCTCTAAATAATCTTGAAAGCTAGAAGGGTAAAGCATTAGTGACAGAATTTTGCAGGAGAATTAACAAGCTCAGAGGAGTCAACTGGTTTGTAAGTAGCACTCAACCGAATGTGAATGAGTTGAGGTCCCCCTTCGGGTCAACTAAACGTTCTAATAGGCACAAAACCTTTTCCTGCTAAAGAACAGTAGACCTACAGCTTTTTATTCACTATCTCAAGTCTGTAAACAAATACTTTGTACGTAATTCCAACAGCCCAGCAATTACCCAGCAAACTGAAGTTACTAAACAGTTATTTATAGCATCACCAACTCAATGGACATGAGTTTGAGCAAACTCCAGGAGATGATGAAAGACAGGGAAGCCTGGCGTGCTGCCATCCACGGGGGTCCCAAAGGGTCGGAAAAGCCTGAGCGACAGAACAGTAGCAAATAAGAGACGAGGAATTTTCTGGTCCCTTTGTGCATAGGTGCCTGTCTTGCACTTTAGCCCCCATCAGAAAAGAAATGACTGATTAGGGCTACGAAATTAACCGCTTTGGACTGCCTCTTCTCAAACACCCTTAGCCTTTGGCTAAGACCCCCACCGTCCCACGATGGAAACGAGACTACATTATTTCCCGTTAAGGTGGGGGGCAGTTCAGCTAGAGAAAAGAACCCACTCCACGGAAGGCTGATGTGTAGCTAGCCTCCTCGGATGACAGGCAAAGGAGGACACTGACGCCAGTGTCATTCCCATCCCTACTCGATCACTCTTTTCTGGGGCCCCCTCTTCCGCACCCACTCCCCGGCAGCTCTCATTCATTCCCAGGCGAGCGTGCAGCTGGTTCAGAGTCGGGCAAAGGGAGTTCTCCAACTCGAGACAGGAGGAAAGGCCAGGAATCACAAAGAACATACCTAGGTGTGTGTATAAAAAGGAAGCCCCCCCAAAGCGTCTCCAGGGCGCTCCCGACGGTGCCGGGTAAGCTCCCACGACGGGCAGAGACTCTTTAACTCCCCGCTTCCGCGCTGTGTCAGGCCAACCAGGGCACGGGCCTTGTGCGCGACTGGCCAATCACGTCGTACCGCTGTCCGCGAACCAGCCAATCGCAGCGAGGCCGCGTAGTAAATTCGAATGGCAACTCCTCGCTTCGCGTTCCGCCCAGAGTATCGCGGCTCCAAATTCAAATCAACGCAGCTTCACGCTGGCGAACAGCGCGAGGGGCGGAGCCTGCCCGGCGTGAGCCGGGAACGCGCGGTGTGATTGCCCAGGAGAAAGGAAGGCGCTCCAGTTCCGGGTCAGGCCCTTCGCCCGCCTCCCTCGGCCTCCGCCATGGCTAGCAGCAGTGGCGCCGGGTCGGCGGCAGCGGCAGCGAATCTGAATGCGGTGAGGGAGACCATGGACAGTGAGTGCCCGTTTCGCCCCCTTTACCTTGCCTCTGTTCCCCAGAGCCAAGGCCCTGGGGCGGGGCTGGGCCCACGAGGACTTCAGGTCCACTTCCTGCCCCGCTCGGCATCTTTGGAGATCCTCCCAAGGGACCCTCCAGAGCTGATGGCCGCATCCTTTGAGAGTCGTCTCTCCGTTCCTGCGTAGTTTGTCGCGCTCACGGCGTTGCGGCCCCACGTCAGCCCGGCGCGCGCCTGGTCCCTCCCGCACCGAACCCCGCGCGCCGCCTGTTTCTCTCCTCGAGCGCTTTCTCCCGAGTGCTCATTTCGCGCCCTCTCCCGCGACCTTCTTCGCGCGAGCTCATGCCACGCCTGGTCCCCGTGCCGGTTCCCCCGCATCCCTTCTCCTGCGCCGGCCTCGCGCGCCTTGCCCACCCCGCGCGCCGCATCCAGTGAGGGGAGCGCCTCCGAAGCGCCCCAGACTGTGAGCTCCTTGCGGACAGTGGCCTCCTGTGTTCGGTCACCGCTCCATCCCTCCTTGTACCTTGCGCTGCAGCAGGAGCATGTTAAATACCTACCCCATGGAGGAACAACTTGGGCTTTAATCAGAGTTGCCCCCGTTTAGTCCTGGAGCCGGTGATGCCGGTGTCCGGAGACCGTGGGCGTATTTACCTGTTTTGCAGCAGGGAGCACGCAGGTAAAAACTGCCCGCAAGTAATAGGGGAAAAAAGTGTCTTGGAGTTATCCTCTCTCTCCTTTCTATTGCCGGGTCTGCCATTTTATAGCCCTGGTGTAGGCTTGGACAAGTCATTTAAACATCTTTGAGCCTGCTTTTTTTTTTTTTTGACCCAAGTGAAACGAGACTGCTACCTCGTGCTGCGTGAGTGCTAAGTCGCTTCAGTTATGTCCGACTCTGCGACACCATGGACTGTAGCCCACCAGGCTCATCTGTCCATGGGATTCTTCGCTCAGGAATACTGGAGTGGCTTGGCCCTCTTTCAGGGGATCTTCTCAACCAGGGATCGAACCCAGGTCACCTACTTTGCAGGCAGATTGTTTATCGTCTGAGCCACCAGGGAAGCCCCCTACTACCTCTTAGGATTATTGTAAATATTTAAACAAAATAACCTGATAAAGGTATCTCGAAGGTGACCATTAACAGGTAGTTCCTGCACTGTTTTTTCCACAACCCCTTTTGTTGTCCCCATTTTATTTGCCTGCACCTGTATATGTTTGTTTGATAGATGTTAAATTTTGCTTTTTTGTATTTTCCAAGAGATACCCACATGAACTGCTGTCTCTTTCAAACCATGAAATTCTCATTAAGCAGTGTCAGCCTTCATGTCCTATCTCTGGCTCCTTCACTGTAGGCTCCACTTCCTATTAGAGCCCCTTCTTTATGAGGACTTGTGATAAAGCTTATGACTTTCTTTGCACTCGCTGCTGCTTCGCTTTTCAAATAATTTTTTTTTTTTTATTAACAGAGCCTTTGCATCTAATTTTTTACTGTGTCTGCTTTTGTCTTTTTCTGAAAAATGGAATTTTGTTAATACCATTTTCAGCCTATTTTCCCATCCTTCTTGAAATAGCAGAGCTTATTAGTTTTATTTTGTAAGTGGGTTTGTGTACATAGAAACTAGTGTACACCATTATTGTCTTACACCTTTGCTTGGAAGCCAATGTGGTTTATGAACAGTATGAAGTGTATTTGAGGCCTGACTTCTAGTCAATTTTCTTATATTAATTGTTCTTTATTATATGGGCACAGGATTCCATTTGAATAGAAAGCCCGCATTTTCTCTCTGATGAAACTACTGATACAGAAATGAGAACTGATTGTTTTTAATTGACTGCGTCATCAAGGTTTTCACTGAGAGAACTGAAGATTATAGTGTTAGAATATGAAAAAGTGAAGAAAGACCAGATTATTTTTTTTCAACCAGCACAGGCGGAGAGAGTGTGCAAAGTAGAAAACACTGCTCCTCTATACACAGTGTGTCCCCAAATCAGAAGGTAAAAAGGAAGGCCCCAGGTTGGCAGTCTATCAGCATCTGTTAAATGTGGCAGTGAGGTCCTGTCGTGTCCATTGGAGCTATCTGCTGTGATGCCATGCATGCATGATCAGTCACTCAGGCATGTCTGACTCTTTGCCATTCCATGAACTGTAGCCTTCCAGACGTGTTTATCTGTGGGATTTCCCAGGCAAGAATAATGAAGTGGGTTGCTGTTTCCTCCAGGGGATCTTCCCAACCCAGGGATCAAACTGACATCTCCTGAATCATAATTGAGTCCAAAGTAGTCAGTCAAAATGTGTAGTTTTGCAAAGTTAATGAAAATATTTTCCAGGCTGTCTCTAATGATTGAGACACAAAGGGAAACACAGTGACACTTTCACTGTTAAGAATTGACCACACACTCAACTGAAAAAGTCCTCAATGCAGTCATTTAATAATCCCACCTTTCTCCTATCTCATTGCCAGAAATAAAACTTTAACTTGCCCAAGGGACTGGGCTGACCTACATAAGCACCAGTATTTTTTGAAATTCTGTTAATGTGGAGTGTCCATGTATTTAAATCTATCCATGAGACCCAAACTGAAGTGTTCAGAACTTTTTGACTCTGACAGCGCTGCTTCCAGATCTAGTATATTTCTCCTTATCCTCTTCCTCCCTCCCCCCCATCAGTATTGAGTCAGCCAAGTGATTTAATCTTTTAACTAATGTCAGATGATTTGCAAGGATTATAAAATTGAGCTATGAACATTTGTAATTTTATTGTGAAAATGAAAGCATTTTGATAAAAGATACTTTAGACAGGGGAGGAAGTGGTGGGCTTTGTTACTTATCTGCACAGAACACTGAAAGAAACATAATTGATCCTGGCCAGATTTAGTATAGGGTCTGTTGCATAAGGGGCTTCCCTGGTGGCTCAGTGGTAAAGAATCCACCTGCCAATGCAGGAGACATGAGTTCGATCCCTGGGTCAGGAAGATCCTTGGAGAAGGGAATGGCACCTACTCCAGTATTCTTGCCTGGGAAATCCCATGGACAGAGGAGCCTGGCAGGCTACAGTCCATGGGGTTGCAAAAGAGTAAGACACGACTTAGCCTTAGCGACAGTAACAACAAATTATGTTTTTGGCAATGGTGATTAAAATTTACTTCTTCCCTACTTGAGGCTTCAGTGTGATACAGCTGTTCCTCAGTATTTGCCGGGAAATTGGGTTCAAGACACCCTCACCCACCCACCCATACCACAGTCTGTGGGTGCTCAAGTCTGCCATATAAAATGGCTAAGTGTTTGCATATAACCCACATTCATCCTCTTGTATAGGGGCTTCTCAGGTGACGAGTGGTAAAGAATCTGCCTGCCAAGAATTTTTTTCCCAGACATTTTCAATACACAGTTGACTTGTATCAAGTTGTAAACTAGCAAAAGGAGTGAAGAGAGTCCACAGTGTGCAAGGCAGTGTTGGTGAAGCAAACATATAGCCCATGCTCCCACCATCAATCGCCTTGCTTTCTCATGTGAGGTCTCCCCTACCTCCTTCACTAAGCTTCTTCAGTTCTTCACTCATCTCAGATTTGACCTTTTGTATTAATCTCTCCTGTCCATGCCACCTACCAGTCTCTCCATAATTGCAATAACTTATCTGGACTCCTCCCCAGGTCTTACACTGGGAAGAACTTGGTAAATGAGACTGAAAGGCTCGTGTAAAGACAGTGTAATTAAGGGGGATAAATGACTGTGAAATATGAGATGAGACAGACATGAAAATATACTAAGACCCTATTAAAGATTTGAGAACTCTGGGAAGCTACTACATTTAAGACAGGAATATGACAAGATCAGATATTCTTTTTTTTTTTTTAAGATTTTGCCGTCAAGGCTGCAGTGCAGTGGCAGGTTGGGAGTAACTTAGGCAAAACCCAGCAGATACGTTGAGTTGAGCAGGAGTTTAGGGTTCAGGGAGACCAAGGCAGGCAGAGTTTTTAAGACAGAGTACCTGAGAGGAAAGAGCCTGCACCTAGAGAGAATTCTGGAGGTCCATGGAATGTTCTCTCTTAGGTATTCAGCATGGCATTGATCAGTGTGCAAGGAAAGTACCCCAAAAAGACACCAAAGGATCAAACTGTTTCTGGATAACTGTATCTCATTACAAAGCTTGAGAATATGTATAGAAATACAAAACTGTCGAACACCCAGCACAGTAAAATTCACAATGTTTGGCATCCAGTCAGAAATTATTAGGTATGCAAAAACAGAACAATGTGACTGATGATGAAAATTTTAATCTGTTAAAACTGACCCACAGTTGATACAGATGTTAGGATTGGCAGGTAAAAACAGTAGAACGGTACTCCATGTGTTCAGAAGGTTAAGTAGAGGAATGGAAGAGAGGTTTTTTTAAACAAATTGAACTTCTCAAGATGAAAATGAATATGAAGTATGAAAAAGTGGAACAGGCCCATATCACAAAAATCATGAATATTATGAAAGTTTTCAAAAGGACTTAGACTGAAATTCAAGGTGGCTTAGTATTGCTCATTTGTCTGCTCATCCCAAAATACAGTCTCATTTTCATACAGTTCATGTCAAAATCCAAATGGTATATTACTGACTAAGCAGTTCCACGTCTAGGAATTTATTCTGATAAAATTAAGTTCCTATATACAGATATTTGTCATGGTATTATTTTCATCAGGGAAACAAGAGACCTACATAAGAAAATAGCAGAGCAGTTAAGTAATGTATATTATTTCCTTAAAATGGAATATTACATGAATGATTAAATTACATTGTAAGAGAATGCAGAATAATCTGGACTATGATGTGTAAATTCTAGATAGATACTAAATGAGTAGTAGAATATAAACCAAGATATAGAAAAGTTATGTGGAGGGAGGTTGTAATTTATTTGTAAGTTTCTAGAGCTAAGTAAGGGCAGTATTACATGCCAGTTTTCCATTATTACATCCCGGTTTCCAAATCTAGGAATGCTGTGCTGTTCTTTGGTGTTATGCAATATTATATGAATTAAAACCAGAAGTATTCATGTGTATTTTTTAAATGTTAAAAGATTTTATTCTTAAAATTTTCTTGTCTTTTCCAGTCCTGCTTGAGATTTCAAGAATTTTGAATACTGGATTAGATATGGAAACTCTGTCTATCTGTGTGCGGCTTTGTGAACAAGGAATTAACCCAGAAGCTTTATCATCAGTTATTAAGGAACTTCGCAAGGCCACAGAAGCCTTAAAGGTAGAGATTCATATGTTCACTCACTCTGAATGAAAATGCTTTTGTTTAGAAAACAATGCTGACATTTTATGTGAATAATTCTAAACAAGGTTAAACTAACATCTGTCATCATCAGGGGAAATTCTGAAGGCCAGGATCTCAGTAGTGTATGTTCAGATCACAAAATTCTCTTATCTGAACCATGTTGTCTTCTTGTAAAAGTCTCTATGTTTGGAAGTCTGCTTGTGTTGGGGGTGATATTGTTTCTGCACCCCCCCCCCAAAAGATATGCTTAAGTGTGCAACACCTGTGAATATACCATGTTTGGAAATAGTGTATCTGTAGGTATAATCAAATTGACATGAGATCATAATGGGTTAATGACCAGTGTCCTTATAAAGACAAGGGAAATTTGGACACAAATATACGAAGCACATACCCTGTGAGGACACAGAGGGGATGCTCTATGATGACAGAGGCAGAGATTGGATTGATGGCGTTTACAAGACAAAGAAGGCCAAGGATTGTTGGCAGCCACCAGAAGGTAAGAGGCAAGGAAGGATGGTCCTGCTGACACCTTGATTTTGGACTTCTGCCTCCAGAACTATTAGAGAATAATTTTCTGTTGTAAGCTACCCAATTGATGGTATGTGTTTATGGCAACCCTAGAAATCTAATTTAGATTTACTATTGGAAAGTGGAGTGGTGCTGTAAGAAATACATAAAAATGTGGATGTGACTTTGGAATTGGGTAATAGAGGTTGGAAAGTTTTAGCATGCTTGATAGTAAAAGCCTGGATGGCCTTAAAGACTTGGTAGAATGATAGATATTAAAGGTGATTCTAGTGAGAGTTCAGGAAGAAAAGAGTATCAGTCATCTCAGAGAATACGTCTGTCCTTATGAATAGAATCTTGTTAGAAATATGAATGTGAAAGGTGCCTCTCTGAGGTCTTAGACAGAAATAAACAACCTCGGGTATTGGACCTTGGAGGAAAGGCCATCCTCAGTATAAAGAGCACTCAGCTGAATTATATTCTACTGTTGGAAGGAAAGTAAAACTTGTAAGCAATAACTTGGGTTTTTAGCTAAGAGAATTTCCAAAGCATGGAAAGTGGGTCCTGGTTTCTCCTTGCTGCTTATAGTAAAATGTAAGGGGAGTAGGAAATTGAGGAAGGAATAAGTAAAAAGAAACCAGCACTCACTCTGGGAAGCTCTCAGCCTACCCAGATAGATCTCTGGAAAGAAAGCTGAGAGTGTAGCTAGATAACCTTTTGGTGAAGAGATAGGTTGTATGATTCAGATGCAGTGAACATCTCAGTACAAAATCAGGCTAGCTTGAACTTAAAGGGATGAAGAAAGGGTGTCATACTTCCGGGGTTCTGTAGGCGGCTGATGGAGCTGTTAGTGTGTGCACATCCTTGAAGGAAAGGGAAGGGTAGCCCAGAGGCCAAGAACTGCTGAGGCCAGCTGGGCTGTGTTGCCAGTGTAGACCCGGAGGACCACCTTTTTTCAAATTCGCAATAACCACCTTTTAATTGCTAAGATTGCAAACAGTAAAGGTGGTGTGTTCCCTTTCTTGCTTGCACACACTCCTATTTAAAATCTCACACGATGTTATTTCCATATTTATGTAACACTCATATTAAGTGTCAAACTCATTAAACTCATATGAACACTTTGGAGAAGGCAGTGGCACCCCACTCCAGTACTCTTTCTGGAAAATCCCAAGAGCAGAAGAGCCTGGTAGGCTGCAGTCCATGGGGTCGCGAAGAGTCAGCTATGACTGAATGACTTCACTTTCGCTTTTCACTTTCATACATTGGAAAAGGAAATGGCAACCCACTCCAGTGTTCTTGCCTGGAGAATCCCAGGGACGGTGGAGCCTGGTGGGCTGCCGTCTATGGGGTCTCACAGAGTCAGACATGACTGAAGCAACTTAGCAGCAGCAGCGTATGAACACTTAAGTTAGTCCCTCTTAAAACTTGTCCAAGGATGAAGTGATTTATCCTCTACCCTTTTGTCTTTCCTTTGGGAGACATACAGTTTACCCATCTCAGATTCAGTTACTCTCTGATAAGTTCCAATAATCCGGGTCATTGGTTTTGTGCGTTTTAAAACTTTTTTTTTTTTAATTAAATCTAACACCAAAAGGTAAACAAGGCACATTTACAGAGCAAAAATGTATCATAAGTACAATTCTCATTGTCAGCACCTTAGAAGTTCCCTTATGCTCTCCTATCACTAACCTCTCTTTCCTGCTCCCCATTCCAATAACTACTGTCCTAATTTTTATGATAGAGACTTTAACATTTTCACTGACTAAGCATGGATCTCTAAACACCAGTTTAATTTTGTAAAAAATTTTTTAACTTGCTGTGAGATTTTACAGCACAGTTTCTTTTTTCCACTGAGTTTTTCCATCTGACCTTATTTTTCTGAGGTTCATTTCTGTTGTATGCAGCTATAGTGCATTTCTTTTCACTGTAATAATCATGTTTCATTATACAAATATAGTACTTTTTATTTACCCTTCCTACTATGAATGGGTATTAGGTTGCTCCCTGTCCAGAGCTACCATGAACATGCTGCTCTGAGCTTAGTTGTCTATGTCTTCTGATAGATGTATGTGGGCATTTCTGTTGAGTGTGTATCTAGAACTAGAATTGCTGAATCATAGCTTCTGTGTATCTTCCACTTAAGGAATTAAGGCCAGACTTTACTACAGTGGTTATATGAATTTATATTCCCACCAGCAGCGAATGAGTTTCCCTTGCTTCTCATCTTTGTCTATACTTACTATTGTGAGTGTTCTTTAATTTTAGTCATTCTGGTAAGTGTGTTTGGACTTCTCCTTGTGTATTAGCATTTCTATACATACCAGTGAGAGCAAATGAGTTTTTTTTTTTTTTTATGTAGTTTGCCCATTTTTCTGGGTTATCTGTCCTTTTCTTCTTTGTGGGTAGTCTTTGTTTAAATATTTTGGAAATGAACTTTTGTCAGATATACATGTAATGCTTCTAATCAGAATTTTTAAGTAATTATGAAAACTATTCAGATTTTCTGGTAAGTGTGTTTGGACTTCTCCTTGTGTATTAGCATTTCTATACATACCAGTGAGAGCAAATGAGTTTTTTTTTTTTTTTATGTAGTTTGCCCATTTTTCTGGGTTATCTGTCCTTTTCTTCTTTGTGGGTAGTCTTTGTTTAAATATTTTGGAAATGAACTTTTGTCAGATATACATGTAATGCTTCTAATCAGAATTTTTAAGTAATTATGAAAACTATTCAAATTTTCTGGGAGAAGGCAATGGCACCCCACTCCAGTACTCTTGCCTGGAAAATCCCATGGGCAGAGGAGACTGGTAGGCTGCAGTCCATGGGGTCGCTAAGAGTCAGACACGACTGAGTGACTTCACTTTCACTTTTCACTTTCATGCATTTTTTTAACAAAGGAAATGGCAACCCACTCCAGTGTTCTTGCCTGGAGAATACCAGGGACTGGGGAGCCAGGTGGGCTGCCGTCAATGGGGTCGCACAGAGTGGGACAGACTGAAGCGACTTAGCTTATTCAAATTTTCTATTTCTTTTTTAAATGTATTTTTAATTGGAGGATAATTGCTTTACAATTGTGTTATAAACACAATTTACGTTTGTGTAGGCTGGTTGGATGGCATCACCAACTCAATCGACATGGGTTTGGGTAAACTCTGGGAGTTGGTGATGGACAGGGAGGCCTGACGTGCTGTGGTTCATGAGATCACAAAGAGTCAGACACGACTGAGCAACTGAACTGAGGCTTCTGCCATACAAAGCTCGAATCAGCCACAAATACACACAAGTCCCCTTCCTCTTGAACCACCCACCCACCTCCCACCCCATCACAGAGCACCAAGTTGAGCTCCCTGTGTTGTCCAGCAACTTCTGTTTCTTTTTTTAACAACTGTTGCTTTCATATGAGAAAGAAAAATAACTACATAATACAGTAAGAATAGCTAGTATTTACTCTGCTTTTGCTAAACTCTGCACTGAGGACTCTCGCTGCATTGTTTCCTTTATAGTCGATGCAAGGATATTTACTACGACTAGTAAGAGTTTACCCCTAAGGAAACGGAAGCTGTGGTGGCTAACTCACTTCTCCCAAGACTTACAGTTCAGTGGTTGAGCTAGGATTTGAGCTCAGACTTTCTGACATCAGGGTTGCTAACTGCTAAGTTTCTGCCTACAGTAAGTTCTAAAAAATATCTGAGCCTGCTATTTAAAAAAGCAGGAAATGATGAGAACCAAACCAGTGGACTGGAGCCCAAGTACCTTTCCTGGCTTGATACTGTCTCTTAACCCTGTTTTTAAAAATAACAGATATCATAGCCTTTTATTAGTAAATTTCTGAAATTTCAGTGGAAGAGGATTTACTTAATATACATCTTCCACAACCACAAAAATTTTTATTCAGCTATGCTGGAGTTTGAAAGAGAATAGGGAGGCAGAATAGCAAGAGATTTTTGTATTAATGCAGATTGACTGATGTGAAGGAACCGGAGACAAGTAACCTAGCTGGAAAGGTAGGGGGCAGGCAACATAGCTTCTTAGAATAAAAACCAAGGTATTAGGAGATTCAGAAGCACCTGTTTAACATAACTTTTTCAGCTTTGATGTACTGGTTATTCCACATCCGGTGGATTATAATGAACTCTGAAGGCAAAGTCAATGCAGTAACTCCCCTACAAGTTGTGAACGTCAGGTGTGAGTGAGATGGAAGCTTGCCCTCCGCCTCCTATTGCTGACCATCCTTCAGCGCTACCATCTCCCACATCCTCTCCCTCACCATAAGTAACTCTTGCCTGTCCACTCAGTGCCATTCCCTATATGCCAGCCATTGTCTTGCACTTTGCGAGGTACCACACTGTTAGATTCAAAATGTTTCTTTATTTTTTGTGTTTTTTTTTTATGTATTATTTGTGTGAAAAGTATTATAAAGCTAAAATAGTTATACAGTTATAATAATACTATCATAAACCTATAGTACAGTACTATATTGTGTCGGTTAGGTACCTAGGGTAACTTTGTTGGACTTATGAATAAATTGGACACTCTCAGAAAAGAACTCATTTGCATGTAGGGGACTTACTACAATTAAGTTGAACAAAAATCAGAAAGTGTTGCCCATTTGAATGGAAAGTCAGTCTTATACACATACAAAGCCTGTTAAAACACATTTCTCCCATAATCTAAAATTGGTATACCTGACTCTTTCTAAAACTAGGTAGGGGAAGAGATCGTGAAAAGTTTCCAGTAAAGAAGAAATGTTCATTAGAACTTTTTCTTGAAAGTAATGTTTGAAATCTATTTAAGTTGTGTAAAAGTAATACATGTTGGTAATTTTTAAATATTTAGATTAGAAAATACAAAGAAGGAAACAAAAATCATTCGAGATCACCAGTAGATAACCCCTGATAATATTTGGTTAACATCATCCTAGCTGGTCTCATGCTGCTTTGAAAACAAAAATATTATAGTTAATCTCATTGAATTAAAAGTGAATAAACTTCCTCAGGTTGATTCTCTGCAGATCAAAGTCTGTTCTCTCCTAACTGCTCCTGCTGGGTCTGGATTGGGAGCTGGTTGGTTCAGAACTGCACTCAGCCACACCTATCTTCTCTTGACCGCCTTACCCTGCCCCAGCCTTACTGCCTTAATATGCATAGGTTCTCTCTTTTGTGTGGTTGCTGCTCATGAATTTTTTTCTGCATATTTTTTGTTTATTTCTCTTAGTATGATAAATAGAGTAAGGAGAAACTCTTCTTGGTGCATTGTATTATCTTTACCTAGAAATCCTAGTGATTAGAATTTAGTTATATGGTACTCATCTCTGTTTTAGACCATGTACAATAGAAATCACAGATGTGATGAAATGTTGCAAGAAATTGTTGATTTGAAACATAGTTTTTTCTTCTGTTCTTAAATACGAAGAAAATTATAATAATTTTACTAATTTTCTCTCTCAAATCTTTTAATTTGTATATAGGTGTTGTATTTTATATGTATGCATATATGTGTGTGTGTGTGTATTATAGTAAAAGCAGCTAGTTGTGTGTCACCCAGATAGATGAATTTCTCAACAGTGGTAGACAGATTGCCTTATGTTTATTTGCCATAGCATAAGTAGAATTGTTAATCACGTGTATTTCTTTTAAAAATAATACTTTATTTTTATGAATGTTATTTTTATCAACATTGAATTTTTGTGTTGTCTCCTCAATGCTATATTGGCAGTCATTTATAGATTCTGATTTCACAAATTGTGGGCAAAACTCATTTTCCCATATTTTCTACTTTCTTGTCATGGTACCTTGAATTATACACTATTGGTGACTTCAAACACACTAAACCTTGTGTTTTCTTTTGAAGCTGTCCTCTACTATCACTGATACCTCAGAGTATGTGATGTGTCTCCTCACTGCAGCCTGAGGACATTGACACTGTAGAATTTGTAGTTGGCAGAGAATTGAGGGATGAAGTAAGTCCCATGTCCCCATCCATCCTCACAAAGGAGGGAATAAACTTGGGCATTGGAAAGTGGAGAGAAGACCTCGGATGTGGGTTTTCCCCAGAACTGCTGTGTATGCGCTTTTGGAGTCTTTAATGACTGTCTCGAAACTGAGTTTCTAGGATGCCACTGTTGTCTTCCTTTCAATTGGAAAGTAGTTCTGCACACATTTAACATGAATGCTCTACAAGGTTGACGGCTTGCCTAATTCAAATGCGAAGACATGTTGCATTGTATCTTGAAGGGGAACCTCTAAAACTAGTATGAAAATGGGATCAGGTTCTAATTCTTGTGAATAGTAAACCCAAGAAGAGAAAGATGAACAACCAGCTATATAGAAAACATGGGAGGTTCTGTTGACAAGAATGTTTCTTATTTAGTTACCTACAACTTTCCCAGGATCTTAAGGAATTTCCTTGAAGGACCTCTGAACTTAGACTGAATATTAAAAAACAAGTTTTAATTAGAAGGTTGAAATGTCAATGAATTTAGTTTACCATGTACTTCTAAGATTAAACTTATTTAAATTCAGTATTTCCATATTTGGCCTTGAGAAATTGCCTGTTTAAATCCTATCTTTTAGAAATGCATATAAAATAATTTTCTGATGAATGATAATGGTGTCTGGAAATTTCTACAGAATAATCAGGGAAAGGGTAATGGATGCTGGTTTAGGTAAAGCTGTATTAGCCATGTATTCATTATTCCTCTTTTGCCTTTTTTTTTCCTTTGCGTTACAGCATAACAGATCTTTTTCATTCTTAATTCCCTTTTCACACTGTAACAAAACATATAGAAACAAACTAATAAAGACTGTGGATGAGGACTTCTATAAGTTAATTTTTCAAGTAGTGCTTGTTATATTTTTACATTAACTGTTATTAAGACTATGTAGCAATTTGCAGTGGTAAAAAGTTCACCTGCCAACGCAGGAGACTCAAGAGACACAGGTTCAATCCCTGGGTTGAGAAGATCCCCTGGAGTGGGAAGTGGCAACCCACTCCAGTACTCTTGCCTGGAAAATTCCATGGACAGAGGAGTTTGGCGGGCTGCAGTCCGTGGGGTCACAAAAAGTTGGACACAACTGAGTGACTGAGCAAAAACACAAAAATTTTCTACTGTTAGCCTAGCAATCATTCAAAATAGTAGTTCTAATAATGTGCTGCAAAAAGTGAAAACTACTGCATCATGCTGATAAAAGTGCTTTGCTATGTGTGGGGAAAAAGTTGTTTGTTAATGACAGTGCAATATTGACAGATTTATTTCCATGGTGTTTTTGGGTTTTTTTTTCCCATGATTTTGTTATACTGAATCATACTTTCTTGTTCTAGGCTGCTGAAAATATGACAAGCTGACTTTCTGAAGAAATCCTGATGAGCTATGTCAAGCTGTGTAAGAAGATTGAAGATTGCGTTGTAGTCAAGAACATACAGTGAAATCACTGCATGTAGCAATGTGGAAACATTGTCCTTTTTAAAAGAATTATAAAACCATAGCTTTATAAATCAGTGGAAAGTGGCTTACAGAGAAAACTATCAGTTGTGTTTACTTCACATCTTTTTTTTTTTTCTTTAACCGCTCTAATGCTTTGGCATTGCTGGGTTCATATTTATGTATTCCTAATTTATAGCTCTGATAGCTTTAATTTTCTAAGCAGTCTGTCCATCAGATGTGCACATCTGCTGTGCCTGGGTGAACTATAGTGGAACCCATCAGCAGTAATGTTGTAGTTAAGACTTGTTGACATTTCCATTATAAACTTAAATTTTGAATTGTTTATGCAAAATAACTGTGGATTTATGTTGTATTAGGCTGAAAGTTGACAGAATTTCCGCTACCATGTGTGGATTTATTTAGATTCATTATGCATATCAGAATCTTGTTTTTTATAAGAACATGGAAAACGTGTTGTTAACATGCTCTATAACAAAGAATATTTTCTTTTTTTAAACATCAAGTTTGAGTGGCAGTTAATAGTGTGACCCAGATCATGTTAATATTAATTGAAAAGTAAAACTTTCAGAAAACTTAGATTTTAAAGGTAATGACAGTGCTTAGCTTAGTATTATTTGTCATTTGATTCATTTAAATTTAGGGAAAATACTAATTGAGAATGTTTTTCTAAGTTTTTAATTCATAATGAAACAATTCCAACATGAAAAGTCTTTTTACTTTTGTTAAGTGAAAATAATTTGAGTGCTTACTTAATAAAATACCTTGAGTGGTTATCCAGTAAATCACCAAACAGGTGGTGACATTCAATAAATAATGTTACTATTTTCTGAAGGAATAAAGATTTCCAGTCATTAAACAAAAAAATAATCACATTTTCTGCATCAGGAATTCTGAATATGCCTTTCTAAGATCATTTTTGTGTGTCCTTATTTTTACCCTGTAAGTTTTAACTAATTGAAGTGATGGTTCAAAATAAAGTTTAGAAAACTTGGGATAATATGGTTTCTGTTCCTCTAACAGAATCTCCATGAATTATTTTTTCCCAAATTGAATCTGAGTTTTTAAGATTATGTTAGCTTTCCAGTTAAATGATAGTACAAGCATATACTCTGGTAGCATATTTTGTGCTTCAGACAAACTAAAGTGATTTTAATAAGGCTTAATAATTAATGGCAACCTTCTGTTCTATTTTTAAAATCTGGTCCTTTGACCACGTTGTCTTGAATGGTGGCATCTCTCCCAGGTACGCTGAGCGTCTGTTACAGGGAGAACAGTTCGGGGGACAGTAAAAGTGTGGATTGTAAGTCGTCTTTGTGATTAAAACCATCGCGAGCGCTGCGTGTTGTTACTTACGTGAAACCAGAAGGAAAACACTCTGGTCAAGCTCCAGAATTTGTATACACTTTTAGCTCTTAAGAGTTGATAGTTTATTTATAACTTTGTAGATTATGTTATTTATGTATGAAACAAAGCAGGAAAATATATTGAGAAGGAGTTCTGTTTACAGAGGACTTTAATGTGTTATATTTCTTAAATGTAAACATGTATTTTCAATGCATACTTAAGTAATACTAAGGAAACCAAACAAAGTCATGATACAGTTTCATTGTTGCACATGTTGTCAGTGTCCGAAATAAAACCATTTTGGTGAAATCAGCCTGAACTTCTGATTTAAAGTATGTTTATGCGAATTCAACTTGTGTTTCTATAAGTATTTGGTAAATATTTAGATGCTCTTTTTGGAGAAGGACATGGCAACCCACTCCAGTATTCCTGCCTGGAGAATCCTGTGGACAGAGGAGCCTGGTGGGCTGCTCTCCATAGGGTCGCGTAGAGTCGGACACAACTGAAGCAACTTAGCGTGCATGCATTGGAGAAGGAAATGGCAACCCACTCCAGGATTCTTGCCTGGAGAATCCCAGGGACAGAGGATGCTTTTTAAGTTATGTGTAGTTGAAGACTGTTTAAAGGTAGGCTTTATAATTTACAGTTTAAAATTAGGCTGGAAGGCAATGGCAACCCACTCCGTACTCTTGCTTAGAAAATCCCATGGACGGAGGAGCCTGGTAGGCTGCAGTCCCTGGGGTCACGAAGAGTCGGAGACGACTGAGCTACTTCACTTTCACTTTTTGCTTTAATGCGTTGGAGAAGGAAATGGCCACCCACTCCAGTGTTCTTGCCTGGAGAATCCCAGGGACGGGGGAACCTGGTGGGCTGCTGTCTATGGGGTTGCACAGAGTTGGACACGACTAAAGTGACTTAGCAGTAAAATGAAATACTTTTCCCCTGGTACTACAAGGTGATAGCTATAACATTTACCCAGGCTTGAAAACAAAGTTGGCGTTTCAACAATGTGAAATTATGTTTTTCTGTATTTGAAATAAATGCTTTCCATAGTGGATAATATGAAACTTCCAGTTTCAAACATACTGTGTTTTTAAACATTTAAGCTAATTAATTAAAAGTTTAGTCTCACACTAGCCACATTTTTTTGTTGTAGTACAATCTACACAACATAAAACTTCACATTTTAACCATTTGTACAGTTCAGTGACATTAAGAATACTTTTAACACCTGCCTTAACAATAGAGCCCAAATCTTAGTCATGGTTTAAGTGACAGTTGGGATCTCTGTTAGGAAACTTTGGGCTGAGTTGTGTTTCCCTAAATCCTGTGTTGAAACAGTAACCTCCGGTTACCCTAGAGTGTGATTATATTTAGGGTAAGGGCCCTGAAAGAGGTGAGTAAGTTAAACACGGGTCTTCAGTGTGAGAACTAACCCAAGGTCACTGCTCTGTACAGACACACACCGGGGCTGCGTGTGCACAGAAAAAAACCCTGTGAGGATACATCAAGCAGGCGGCCGTCTGCCCACCAAGGAGAGGGGCTTAGGACGACAAGCCACCCAGCAGCTTTATCTTGAACTTCCAGCCTTCAGAACTGTGAGGAAACGTCTGTTTAAGACACCCGGTTGGTAGTACTTTTTTATGGCAACTGGAACGACTAATAAAGGAACAAATATAAAGCACCTGTTATCAACAAACCATTGTAGTCAATCTAAAGCAAAGCTAAACAAACTGGAAAGATAAAATAGGCTTTTTTTTTTAAGCAAAGACTTGATGGCTGCCTTATCTCATGTTGGTGAAGAGGAACCCTATGTTTAGTCCTGCTTAGGAACTCAGCTGAAAACATCCAGCCATCTGAGAAACCTGAATCCAAAAGAATACTTTTGGTTGGTGATAGTTCCCAGTACATTGTCCCTGTGGTTTTAAAGACTGGTGTGATTTAATATTATTATTTAAGAGGAATCTTTGGGAAAGGGCTTTTATGAGACAGAAATGTATATTTCACTAGTACTGAGACCCATATAAAGAAATAGAAATTGTTGAACCTTTTACATGCAGGCAGTTTGAAGAGTCAAGTGGACGGTATTGCTGAGAAACCAAGATGGTAAGTAACCCACTGGATTAGGACCTCGCAGAATAAAATAGATGAATAAAAGTGCTTTGGTATTTACCAGTGGAAAGTGTATATGTACACAAACTCCATCCAAATGGAGTTGGATTTTATTTGCATAACAAAAGTAGAAAATGGATTTGCTTTCCTAAAGACTTCATCACTTGAATCACTGCTGTGCTTAGTCACTCAGTTTTGTCTGACTCTTGTGACCCTATGAACAGTAGCCCACCGGGCTCCTCTGTCCATGGGGATTCTCCAGGCAAGAATACTGAAGTGGGTTGCCATGCCTTGCTCCGGGGGATCTTCCCAACCCAGGGATGGAACCCAGGCCTGCCTATTGCAAGTGGATTCTTTAATGTCTGAGCCACCAGGGAAGCCCAAGAATACTGGAGTGGGTATATCCCTTCTCCAAGGGATCTTGCCGACCCAGGAATCGAACTGGGGTCTCCTGAATAGCCAGTGGATTCTTTACCAGTTGAGCTACCAGGGAAGCCTGAAACATTTTAAAATGTAAAATAATTTCTATATGTATTTCCCTGGTGGCTCAGATGGTAAACAATCTGCCTGCAGTGCAGGAGATCCGGATTCAATCCCTGAGTCAGGAAGATCTCCTGGAATAGGAAATAGCAACCCACTCCAGTATTCTTGCCTAGAAAATTCCATGGACATAGTCTGCTGGGCTACAGTCCAGAGGATCAAAAAGAGATTGACACACTGAGTGACTAACACATTTCAAAAAGCAGATACTATTACATAAATTGCTCAGATGAGGAAATCATTGAGATAAAGAGCAGGAGAGAACAGGATTTGTAAGCCAGGGGAGAATGCAGGTAGTCTAGAAAAAGATCTTATTTGTATATTTTTGGTGTAAACTAGTTAGCTGGTAATTTCCTTGAGTAAGCTGAGTATAAAGATATCAAAAGCTTGAGGAGTTTCCAGAAAACCGTGAGCCCCCTCCATCAGCACATCCACCTTGCTGAGGTCAGGTCCACACCACTTCTCTCATGGGGATGTCTTACTTGGGATACGTTGATAAGTCAAACTACACGAAGTTTCTATGGAATTTTAAATTTAAAGAAATTCCTAATATTTGTACGAAGAGAAAGCAAACACTAAGCAACAGAGTGTCAGGAAAGAACCTAGTGTGATGTGTAGCCACAGAAGGTGAATCCATAGAAGTGGTGACCAGCCATGAAATTAAAAGATGCTTACTCCTTGGAAGGAAAGTTATGACCAACCTAGATAGCATATTCAAAAGCAAAGACATTACTTTCCCAACAAGGATCTGTTTAGTCAAGGCTATAGTTTTTCCAGTAGTCATGTATGGATGTGAGAGTTGGACTGTAAAGAAAGCTGAGCACTGAAGAATTGATGCTTTTGAACTGTGGTGTTGGAGAAGACTCTTGAGAGTCCCTTGGACTGCAAGGAGATCCAACCAGTCCATTCTAAAGGAGATCAGTCCTGGGATTTCTTTGGAAGGAATGGTGCTAAAGCTGAAACTCCAGTACTTTGGCCACTCATACGAAGATTTGACTCACTGGAAAAGACTGTGATGCTGGGAGGGATTGGGGGCAGGAGAAGAAGGAGACAACAGAGGGTGAGGTTGCTGGATGGCATCACCGACTCGATGGATGAGTTTGAGTGAACTCTGGGAGATGGTGATGGACAGGGAGGCCTGGCGTGCTGCGATTCATGGAGTTGCAAAGAGTTGGACACAACTGAGCAACTGAACTGAATTGAAGGTTATTCTTACTGAAATGGAAAGTTATATTTAGGCGGGGTGGGAGTGGACTAGAAAGACAGGATGAACCAGATTATGAACATCCCTGAATTTACATCCCTGAACAACTTCCATCTTCATTCCATAGGCATCAGAGAAAGGAAGAGACAGGGTGAACTGTTAAGGAATTTGCAAGTGAAGTGCAGGATGAGAAGAGAAGCAGGCTCTGGTTAGGAGGCTGTAACAGCTGACAGTAACACAGGCCTAAGGCTCAAGTCGGTAGATTCAAGAGACAATAAAGAAAGACACATGAAATTTAGTGGCACGTTAGGAGGAATATAGAAAAGAAACTAAAGGAACCGAGTTCTTGCCTATCACTCACCTAGGGATCGAACCCTTGCCCACTGCAGTGGAAGTATAAAGTTTTAACCACCGGGCCACCAGGGAATTCCCAGTGGCTTGAGTTTTTAACCTGAGCAACAAAGAGAATGATTTATCAATAAATGAAAATCAGGGAATCTAGTTGCCAGAAAAATGAGTTTCAGGAATATCGTATTGAACATATGAATGAAATCTCATCCTTGCCTACCTCCCAATCCCCATACTGATACCTTTTTTTTCCTATAGTGTTTATCACTCTAATGCAATTTACTTAGTTATAATATTTACTGACTACTCTCTGTCTTCTTCTACCTGAGGAAGCTCCACAAGGGCAGGGATTTGGGGGGTTTTGTTCAGTGATATATCTCAAGTATCTTGACTTGGTACATAGTAAGTGCTCAATAAACGTGTTAGCTGAAAGCATTGGTAGACTCAGCACCCAAGAAACAATATCCACCATGCACCTGAGAAATAACGACTAACACATATGGAGAACCTGTTCCATGTAAAACATTGTTTGATGCTTGACTTGTCTCAAATTGTTCCTGTAGGAGACTGCATCATCCCATCATTGCAGGCAGGGGCTTTCCAGATGGCGCTAGTTGTAAAGAACCTGCCTGCCAGTGCAGGAGACCTAAGAGACACAGATTCAATCCCTGGGTCGGGAAGATCCCCTGGAGCAAATGACAACCCACTCCAGTATTCTTGTCTGGAGAATCACCATGGATGGAGGACCTTGGTGGGTTACAGTACATGGAATCGTAAAAGTTGGACCCGACTTAGCAACTAAACCACCACCACCACATCATCACAGGTAGGGAAACTGAGGCACAGATGATAAAGATATAGCTTCATCAGGAAAGTGGCAGGGCCAGGATTCCAACCCAGCGGAACTGACTATAGAGCCCACACACCATGTGCCTCTCACTATCCATCACCATCTTGGGTGAAGAGACAACACGGGAGGAGCTGAAAGAGGCTGGAAATCAGATGCCTGATAGTTTTAGCTGAAACGGGAAGCAGATGCTGAGAATATAACAAAAGACCATCGAAAAATAAGAGAGTTCCAGAAAGAACATCTATTTCTGCTTTATTGACTATGCCGAAACCTTTGACTGTGTGGATCACAAGAAACTGTGGAAAATTCTGAAAGAGATGGGAATACCAGACCACCTGACCTGCCTCTTGAGAAACTTATATGCAGGTCAGGAAGCAACAGTTAGAAATGGACATGGAACAACAGACTGGTTCCAAATAGGAAAAGGAGTACGTCAAGCCTATATATTGTCATCCTACTTATTTAACCTATATGCAGAGTACATCATGAGAAACGCTGGGCTGGAAGAAACACAAGCTGGAATCAAGATTGCCAGGAGAAATATCAATAACCTCAGATATGCAGATGACACCACCCTTATGGCAGAAAGTGAAGAGAAACTAAAAAGCCTCTTGATCAAAGTAAAGAGGAGAGTGAAAAAGCTGGCTTAAAGCTCAACATTCTGAAAACTAAGATCATGGCATCCAGTCCCATCACTTCATGGGAAATAAATGGGGAAATAGTGGAAACAGTGTCAGACTTTATCTTGGGGGGCTCAAAAATCACTGCAGATGGTGACTGCAGCCATGAAATTAAAAGACGCTTACTCCTTGGAAGAAAAGTTATGACCAACCTAGATAGCATATTCAAAAGCAGAGACATTACTTTGCTGACTAAGGTCCATCTAGTCAAGGCTATGGTTTTTCCTGTGGTCATGTATGGATGCGATGCGAGAGTTGGACTGTGAAGAAAACTGAGCGCCGTAGAATTGATGCTTTTGAAGTGTGGTGTTGGGGAAGACTCTTGAGAGTCCCTTGGACTACAAGGAGATTCAACCAGTCCATCCTAAAGGANTGACTGCAGCCATGAAATTAAAAGACGCTTACTCCTTGGAAGAAAAGTTATGACCAACCTAGATAGCATATTCAAAAGCAGAGACATTACTTTGCTGACTAAGGTCCATCTAGTCAAGGCTATGGTTTTTCCTGTGGTCATGTATGGATGCGATGCGAGAGTTGGACTGTGAAGAAAACTGAGCGCCGTAGAATTGATGCTTTTGAAGTGTGGTGTTGGGGAAGACTCTTGAGAGTCCCTTGGACTACAAGGAGATTCAACCAGTCCATCCTAAAGGAGATCAGTCCTGGGTGTTCTTTGGAAGAAATGATACTAAAGCTGAAACTCCAGTACTTTGGCCACCTGATGCGAAGAGATGACTCATTGAAAAGACTCTGATGCTGGGAGGGATTGGGGACAAGAGGAAAAGGGAACGACAGAGGATGAGATGGCTGAATGGCATCACTGACTCGGTGGACTTGAGTTTGAGTGAACTCTGGGAGATGGTGATGGACAGGGAGGCCTGGCGTGCTGTGATTCATGGGGTCGCAAAGAGTCGGACACAACTGAGCGACTGAACTGAACTGTACTGAATAATAGTTGCTTACCTTCTCCAGGGTTCTTTTCCTAACCAGCACACTATTGATGATGCTAATGGGCTTGTGAACTTTTGTGACATCTTTGCAGATCTACATTATTGCCTTTCAATAACAGGTTAAAAACATTCATTTTTTCAGAAATACTGTCCTTGGAAATACCATTTTTAACAATAACAACAACAAAAATCTTGGGAAATTCACTATTGAGCTTATATACACCAGGTATTTTAGGTGTGTAAAAAAAAAGAAAAGGTACATTTGACAGCCCTAAATAGAAGCCTCATAGAAGGAAGAATAGAAGGAAGGCTGCTGCTGCTAAGTCGCTTCAGTCATGTCCAACTCTGTGCCACCCCATAGACGCAGCCCACCAGGCTCCCCTGTCCCTGGGATTCTCCAGGCAAGAACACTGGAGTGAGTTGCCATTTCCTTTTCCAGTGCATGAAAGTGAAAAGTGAAAGTGAAGTCGCTCAGTCTCTTAACTAATAATGCTTTGTCTGTTAGAGCAGAAAACTGGGGTCTCTTGTGGGTCCCCAGGAACTGAATGGAAATTCTGGTATGTTACATCAGAGGTGATCACATTATCACCTCCACCTACTGAAAACAATAGTTTGCCAGATGCACAGTTGTAAAGTTACATCCAACCCTTTGAAGAGATTGTTCTGGTAATTCTGTTTTCAAGAGTGAATGTTAGAAAACTATTTCACATGTTAAATATTGTAGACAATCTACTTGCTCCCCTACCAGTAAAAGTCCTTTTTGTTGTAACAGCTACAGCTTATACTTGAATATGCTTATCGATATATGTTGAAATACCTAAATAAACTAATGTACATTTTTTTAAAACAAATGTGAAATATCTAATTCTCATTGAAGCTGAAAATCCCACTTGTCCAAATAATTTAAATAGCACCCAGTTCTATTTCACACCTTTTAGCACCAGAAGAAAACTGAAACTATGTGAATGCTCCAGAAGGAAACAATTTCTGTTTCCTTTCATGCTAGTTTGTATGTGTAGTCAAAAGATGTCTGAAGCCCCACCAGGAAAACAGCTGCCGAAATTGACCTGGTGGGGAGATCGTTGTATGTTTTAAAAGGTAAATGATCCAACAAGGATGAATGATATAGCACAGGGAACTACATTCAATATGTTGTAATAACCTATAATGGAAATGAATCTGAAAAATAATACATATATATCTATATCTGTATATATAGAAAACTGAACCACTTTGTACACCTGAAACAATGTAAATCAACTATACTTCAATTTTTTTGAATAAAGGTAAATAATCATGTTTCAGCAATTCAGTAAACTGGTATGTTATGGACACAATTACACCTCTTTTGGCCTGTTACTGTTTTTGTTCAATCGCTAAGTTATGTCCGACTCTGTGAGCCCGTGGACTGCAGCACACCAGGCTTCCCTGTCCTTCACAGTCTCCCAAATTTTGCTCAAATTCATGTCCATTGAGTTGGCAATGCCATCTCATCCTCTGCCTCTTCTCGTTTTGCCTTCAATCTTTCCCAGCATCAGAGTCTTTTCCAACAAGTTGGCTCTTGGCATCAGGTGGCCAAAATATTGAAGCTTCAGCATCCATCCTTCCAATAAATATTAGGGATTGATTTCCTTTAGAATTGACAGGTTTGATTTCCTTGCAGTCCAACAGACTTAACGGACATTCTTCTCCAGCACCACAATTCAAAAGCATCAGTTCTTCAGTGCTCACCTTTCTTTATGGTCTAACTCTCACATCAGTACATGACTACTGGAAAAATTATAGCTTTGATTAAATGGGCCTTTGTCGTCAAAGTGATGCCTCTGCTTTTTAATACGCTGTCTAGGTTTGTCACAGCTTTCCTTCCATGGAGCAAGTATCTTTTAATTTCATGGCTGCAGTCATCATCAGCAATAATTTTGGAACCCAAGAAGATAAAATTTGTCACTGCTTCCACTTTTTCCACTTCTATTTGCCATGAAGTAATGAGACCAGATGCTATGATCTTAGTTTTTTGAAAGTTGAGTTTTAAGCCAGCTGAAAAGCCAGTGAAAATACTTTCCTCTTTCACCCTCATCAAGAGACTCTTTAGTTCCTCTTCATTTTCTGCCGTGATCTTTCTCCCGGCGATCTTGATTCCAGCTTGTGATTCATCCAGTCTGGCATTTTGCATGATGTACTCTGCATATAAGTTAAATAAGCAGAGTGACAATATACAGCCTTGACGTACTCTTTTCCCAATTTTGAACCAGTTTGTTGTTTCATGTCTGGTTCTAATTGTTGCTTCTTGACCTGCATATGGGTTTATCAGGAGACAGGTAAGGTGGTCTGATATTCTCATCTCTAAGAATTTTCCACACTTTGTTGTGATCCACACAGTCAAAGGCTTTAGTGTAGTCCATGAAGCAGAAGTAGATGGTTATTTGGAATTCCTTTGCTTTCTCTATGATCCAGTGAATATTGGTAATTTGATTTCTAGTTCTTCAGCTTTTTCTAAATCCAGATTGTACATCTGGAAGTTCTCAGTTCACGTACTGCTGAGGCCTAACTTGAAGGATTTTGAGCATAACCTTACTAGTATGAGAAAAGAGTGTAACTGTATGGTAGTTTGAACATTCTTTGGCATTCCTTTTTTTTTTTGCAATCAGAATGAAAACTGACCTTTTCCAGTCCTGTGGCTGCTGCTGTTTTCTAAACTTGCTGACATATTGAATGCAGCACTTTAACAGCCTCATCTTTTAGGATTTAAATAGCTCAGCTGGAATTCCATCACCTCCACTAGCTTTGTTCATAGTGATGCTTCCTATGGCAAACTTGACTTCACACTCTAAGATGTCTGGCTCTAGGTGAATGACCACACCATCATGGTTATCTGGGTCATTAAGACTCTCTGAGCCTAAATGAATCTCAATTGTATCATGTGAGTTTTAGCCTGGAATCCACAAAGCCATGCCCCCAAAGTCTAGATTTCCTAGGGAAGAAATTCCCAAGACCAGTGCCATCCATAGCCTTTTAGGAACTGAGTCACACAGCAGGAGTGGTAAGTGGTAGATGACTGAGTGAAGCTTCACCTGTATTTACAGCCACTCCCTATTGCTTACATTACTGCCTGAGCTCCACCTCCTGTCAGATCAGCAGCAACGTAATAAACATAATGCACCATCTGTCTGGAAAAATTGGCTGAGAAAACCAATCCCCAGCACTAAAAAGTTGGGGATCGCTGTTCTAGGGCATCTTCATGATTTTCACCACATGCATACACCACTGAGCTGTTATTTATAACCTTTTTTCTTTAAGTAGCCAAGCTTAAAATAATCTACATATGTTGACTTTTAAAATAAAGATTTACATGACTACAAAAATGAAAAGCAGCCTCATTTGCCCTAGCTAGAAAGCAGCTATAAAAATAACTGTAATGAAAAATAAACATACACTTAGATCTTAGTTGGGTATTGTCCTTAAAAGCAATGGTACTGAGACCTAATCTTTCTGTGAAAGAAAAGAAGATAAACAAGTCTTAGGGACAGAGAATTGAGTTATTAAAAAGACGGAAAAAGTTGAAAAAAAAGTTCTTCACTATGGCACATATTGCATTTGAAACGTACTCTCCCATGTACCCACCCCCTTTGACACCCATCCTACATTTTGGAAAGCCGCTATCCTGGGTAATCCTCAAGATTCCTTTTGGCTCTAATCATAGTTTATCAGAAAGCTCAAGCTTTGGGGTTAGACAGGCATGAGTTCCATGTGCATTATTCAACCTTCGGTTTCCCTATCTATAGGATAAGGATTATAATATACAGTTCACAGTGTTATGAAGATTGAGTGGGCATACATAAAACCCATAGCATACCATCTGGCCCATCGTAGGTGTTCATAAAAATTAATCTTCATGTTACATTTTACATTAATTGGACTTGTCTAGCAACCTAATTTCAGGAGCTGTTACTGAGTCCTACTTGCCACAGGACAGGCCAATAAGTTGAGAGAAAAGGTGTTGGAACCAGGAATAACAACTTTATTCAAAAAGTCAACAGACCAAGAAGATGGTAGACTAATATCCTAGAGAACCATCTTACCCAAATCAGAATTTGGCTTCTTTCGCACTAACAAGGTGGGTTCCCAGGTGGCGATAGTGGTAAACAATCCACCTGCCAATGCAGGAGATGCAGGAGATGTGGCTTCAATCTCTGGGTCGGGAAGACTCCCTGGAGTAGGAAATGGAACCACTCCAGTATTCTTGCCTGGAGAATCCCATGGGCAGAGGAGCCTGGTGAAATCCATGGGGCTGCAAAGAATCAGGCAGGACCTAGTACAGCATAATAACAGGATAGGGTGTGTGGTTGTTGTTGCAAACTTCTTGATCTCAGGTCATGATGTTCCTGTAAACCTCCAACAAGACAAGTGTTATGCTCTGTCCTGCAACTTTTTAATCTCTGTACGGAATGGGAAAGTGTTATACCTTTAAAGGTCAGAGCCTTGAGAATGGGCTGTTCTGTATAGGTAACATTCAAGCCATAGGCAACATTCTTGTGTGTGTGTGTTTAGTCGCTTAGATAAGTCCAACTCTTTGCAACACTTCGGACTGTATATTCTTCACTGGAAGCAAAATCAATAGACTACAAAGGTTACAGTAAAAGAAACCGATATTATACAGATATTATAAGGAGTCAGATTTGTTCCTCTGTATTACAGAGTGGCTCAGTGTTTCTGAATACACAAATTCAAAGTGCATTTTTTTCCTCATCAATGGAGTCAGACCTAATGTTTTTATAAACTCCTGCTTCTATATACTCTTTTTTTGAAAATATAGACAAAATGTATTTGTATGTAAACATATACTGTGTTTGCATAGCAAGGAAAATCAAGGATTAATAGGTAGCTAAATTTTAGTGCAAAGACTTGCATAGCTAATTAGTGAAAGAAGCCCATGAGGATGAGAATGTGTTGGGAGAAAGTTTATGAATAATGCTTAAATTTCAGTTTTCAACATAAAAAGAGCTCAACGTTCAGTTGCTTCTGAAAAACCCAGTGGGAATATCAGTGATCTTTGTTCCTGGTGAACACTGACAATCATCAAGAAAAACAGGAGCACATAGCTGGCTAGATAGGAGCTTCCCTGGACGTCTACTAATAGAAAATTGTCGGGGGGAGGGAGGTCTGTAAAGTTTCATTTCAGCCATGGATAAACAGTTCCTGCTTTTACTTTTCTTTACCTGATAGAAATGCAAAGAGCCAGGTTCAGAAAGAGTGAGAGAAAAGCATTTTGTGTGGAACAAAGACAAAAGTCCTTCCATTTCACAAAAAATGGCACTCTGTAACCTGTTCTTACCTTCAAATGCTATTGCTCAAAGACCTTGGGGTTCCGCAGCCTTAGGAAAAACTGGTATGGACTTGACCTTTCAAGGTAGCAGCCGTGAGCATGATTTAGAAAGGAAGAGAGCTGTTGTGATGGATTATTATGACTTCTGCACTATCACTTCCATCAGTTTGGAGAGGTTTTAGAATGTGTGTTGGGATCTAGCAGTAAATCTGGTTAACAAGGGAGTCTCTAGGGAAAACAATGTGTGGCAAAGAGAAGATGCTTTCACACCTGGGATTTCTCAGCTCTTTTCTGTTCTCCTTTTCAGCATTTTATGCCAAGATTTCTTGTTTTCCCTCACAAACTCAGGTCAGAGCAAAAGAATTCAAACTAGGATGTTACTGATAATGCATCTCCCCTCTCTGGGGAAAGCCAAGTCCTAGCGGAAGCAGTCAGCTAGCTATACAAAGCAGTAGGGGAGGGGATGAGACTGGCGCATAGAGTTTTAAGGTCCTTTGAATCATTTGACAGCTAGACCCAACACTCTCTGAAGCCATCTAATGTAAGACCAACTCAGTGTCAGCTGAAGTTCATCTCATGATCCACGAGTAACAGAAACTGAAGATGAAACGCTGTTCCCTTTGGCTTGGCTTGCATACCCTTGTCTTAGCTTCTCATTTCAAATGTAATTCACTTCTCTTGTTAGCCCCCATCACTCAGCTGTCAAACAGCATGTGCCATCTCTCACAATCTAGCCCCTTGGGTAGCTTCTTGACAAATAACTGAAATCTAGTCTGCTTCACTTTGGAAACAAAATAGGAAAAAATTACTGTTACCATTGTTCTTCCAGAAAAGTCAACTGGAAATGCTTTTTCATATACTATTCTATATAAAGCAGGCTTAACATTGTGGTTACATTATCAAGACCCATTCCACTCCCAAATAGGGATGGTCTTTAAAACTCTTTTTTTCTCTCAAAATTATTATTTTATTACTATTAAATAGTTCAGGCATAAATACGGTCTGCATGCATACATGCTCAGTTGCTAAGTCATGTCCGATTCTTTGTGACCCCATGGTTTGTAGACCGCCAGTCTCCTCTGTCCTTGGGATTTTCCAGGCAAGAATCCTGGAGCTGGTTTCCATTTCCTACTCCAGGAAATCTTCCCAACTTGGGGATTGATCCCACATCTCCTGCATTTCCTGGATTGGCAGGCAGATTCTTTATCACTGAGCCACCTGGGAAGCCCATATATGGTCTGCTGCTGCTGCAGCTAAGTCACTTCAGTCGTGTCCGACTCTGTCCGACCCCATAGACGGCAGCCCACCAGGCTCCCCCATGCCTGGGATTCTCCAGGCAAGAATACTGGAGTGGGTTTCCATTTCCTTCTCCAATATATATGGTCTATGATATGACAAATAATTGTTTGTCCTTTCCATCAATAAAGAAAGAAATTTTAACAATTCCCTTTTCTCCTAAATCAAGTCCTAATTTAAAATTGTCCAGTAATTCAATAATCTAATCATCCTTGCATTGAACATCTTGTTTATAGTATCTCCAATATTCTCACACTTCTCTCTCCATCCATATATAGATGAACACTGACACTAACTTATGAAAAATTAATCCCTTGTTTCCTGAAGGCCATCTCACCCTCAATGGGATCCCCACTCTTGATCCTGGAATTCTAGCACCTGTTACTAAACATAGCATAACATGCAGTGAATGTTCAATAAACATTTGTTAAATGAATGATTTAACAGTCATACATATGTGTTGATAACGTTCATATGAAATCTTCCTGCTGTGAGTGTTAGTATCCTTCTTTCAACATCATCCTGAAAAGCCACTGTTGACTGGTGTATGCTTTCATTGAACTCTTGACACTTCTCTGTTCTTATTTTATGTTAATGCTGCTAGTCTGTCTCAAATTACCTGGCCTCCTGGTCAGATGACATTGCCATAAAATTTTGGGGGTATACCTTTAAGGAGTTTGGTTGATGGGAGCAAGATAATTCTATTCTTTTAGTTTCTTTGTGTAGTAGAAGGTAAACTTTAAGAGGACAGGCATGGTATCTAGCCAGGTGCTTGAAACACAGTAGATGCACAATAAAAATTCTGCAGATTTACTGGTCAAAGGCCTTTCTTTCTCCCTTTCTTAATGTCAGGGCAGTGTACAGAGTCTCAACCTATATATACTTGGAGAAAATGGAAAAGAACTAACAGTTTGGTTCCTGTTATGTGTCAGTTACCAGGCTGGATGTTACATGTAATCACATATAACCTCGTGTCATTTTTACAACAATCTTGTGAAGTAGGTATTATTCCAATTCCGCTACTGCTGCTAAGTCGCTTCAGTCGTGTCTGACTCTGTGCGACCCCACAGACGGCAGCCCACCAGGCTCCCCCGTCCCTGGGATTCTCCAGGCAAGAACACTGGAGTGGGTTGCCATTTCCTTCTCCAATGCATGAAAGTGAAAAAGGAAAGTGAAGTCGCTCAGCCGTGTTCGATTTTTGCGACCCCATGGACTGCAGGCTACCAGGCTCCTCCATCCATGGGATTTTCCAGGCAAGAGTACTAGAGTGGGATGCCATCGCCTTCTCTGATTCCAATTCTAGATGTAGAGAAACTAAGGCCTGGAGATGTCTGTCATCAAATAAATATGTGCACATGAAATTCTTTGTTCTCCCCAAATATTTGTTCTCTTCCTATTACTTGATCAAATTACACCTGACCTTCAGGAATCAATTTAAGAATGTTGAAAAAACATTCCCCATGGTTCTCTTGTGTTTCTGTCCATTTTCTGAGGAAAGGCATTGACAGCTTTTGCTCTGGGCCATTTTTTTCAAGGATGTTTGTACAGCAAAAAGCCTTGGGACACAAAGATAGAATCTCCCTCTGAGAGAAAACAGATTTGTTTTCTAACCAGGAAGGTAGGGATAATGTGTCCCTCCAGGCAAAGACTGAACAGGTTTGCTAGCTGGCTTTTTGTAGAAGATTGAGGTTTCCTTAGCTCAGGGTCCATCAGCTGTGATGCAAACCCATGGAGTGTACAGCATCCTCCTTTAACACCTCCTTGTGCCGTGGAGGATAAAGAGGACCAGTATAGAGGCAAAGCTCCTGGTGCCAGCTGTGTTCAGTAACAGAGGCGGTTGCCTCTGACCTCCTTTTGTGATCTCTGGCAGCATCTATAAAAATGTGGCAGACTAAGTTTTCAGTTTGCACACAGGCTAACATCTCAAACTTTCCACAGTTCTTGACAAAGACCTTCTTCCTTTGGGAAGAGGTCTTATCTAACCACTCCAGCTTACAGAGATATCTCCAAAATACATTTGGCAGGAAACCAATCTGCTGAGTAATGTGTTGTGAACATTTTTATTACCTCACACTTGATTATGCTCTCCTAGAGAACAGACAGCACTTGTGCTTCTTAATGAGTGTTTCGCATTTTTCCTGCGTATAGAAATTAACTCTTATTTTATTAATTGTAATCCATTAAAATGTATTAAATGTCTATTAACTGTAGGACATGACGGTCAGAATATTTAGGTAGTTACTTCCCTAAGAAACTTCCCTAAGTTACTTTCAGGGAAGTAACTTACTTCCTTAAGTTACTTCTCTAAGTGGTGCATCAGCTCCTTGAAGATGGACATAATATGTAATATATCTTTTTTATCTATGATAATTCTTTGTGTTTCTTGTTCTTTCATTCAACAGATATTTATTGACCATCTTCTAGGGAAGATCCCCTGGAGAAGGCAGTGGCTACCCACTCCAGTATTCTTGCCTGGAGAATTCCATGGACAGAGGAGCCTGGCAGGCTACAGTTCATGGGGTTGCAAAGAGTTGGACACGACTGAGTGATTAACACACATCTGCTAGGTGCAAGTGGTTCATAGGTTTCTGAGTATACAAATGAATGAGAGCTCCCCTACGTTCAAGGATCTCATGGAAACAGATCATCATACAGTGCAGGGAGGAAGTTCAGTGACAGAAGGAAATATAGATTATTCTGGCAACATGGTGAAGAGCCATTCAATGGGGGCATTGGGAGATGGCTCTTCAATTTCCTGTTTTGTTTTGTTTTTTTTTCTCTCTTCTCAGAAGCATATAGTGCTTGTGTATGTGCTAAGTCACTTCAGCTGTGTCTGGCTCTTTGCAGCACTCTGGACTGCAGTCCACTAGTCTCTTCTGTCCTTGGGATTCTCCAGGCAAGAATACTGGCGTGGGTTGCCCTGCCCTCCTCCAGGGAATCTTCCTGACTTAGGGATCAAACCTGTGTCTCTTATGTCTCCTGCATTGGCAGGTGGATATTTTACCACTACAGCCCCTGGGAAGCCCTAAATAGTGCTTAGTAAATACTAAAAAAAATTGTTGGTGGGTGGACCAATAATTCAAACTGAAAAGTTTGGTCAAACCCTTTTCTGAAACTTAAAATAGCCCATCTAAGACATGACTGGCCTACATAAACATCATTATCAGCAGTCTCCAGTTCCTATTTAAAAAGATACACATAACACGTATGTTCAAGCAAATGAACAAACATTTGACACCTGAAATAGCCTTAAGGGCTAGGAAAATTCACAAGGCATGCTCTATGTCCTCAAGATGTTCACAGTCAAGTGAGATAGACACATACACACACACACACAAATCTTACGTTTGGCACAATGACGTTAAGCATTGAATAGATACTGAAGTTACTATTAGACTGTGGATGTTCAGTCTTCTGGGAACTAAGAGAGTTTCTTGCAAGGGATGATATCTGAACTGATATTTAAAGGGTGACAAGGCTTTCTGTAGGCGGAGCATAGAAAGTAAGGCATCCAAGAAAAAGCTTGAGCATATGCATATTCTTTAAAATAAGCAACATCAAAAAGTCTACAGATAATACATGCTGGAGAGGATGTAGAGCAAAGTAAACCCTCCTACTCTGTTGCTGGAAATGGAAACTAGTGCATCCACTATGGAGAACAGTAGGAACGTTCCTTAAAAAACTGAAAATAGATCTACCGTATGATCTAGCAATATAATGATCTAGCAACTCCTGGGCATATATCTGGAAAAGATGAACACTCTAATTCAAGAAGATACGTGCACCCTAATGTTCGTAGCAGCACCGTTTACAATAGCCAAGACATGGGAACAACCTAAATGTCTGTTCACAGGTGAATAGACAAAGATGTGGAATGTACATATGAAATGGAATACTACTCAGCCACAAAAAATAATGAAATATTGACACTTGCAGCAGCATGGATGGACTTAGAGGACATCGTGTTAAATGAAAGAAATCAGACAGAGAAAGATAAATACTTCATGATATCACTTTTTTGGTGGAATGTAAAAATTACAACAAACTCGTGAAGATAACAAAAGAGTAGACTCACAGATATACAGTACAAACTACTGGTTACCAGTGGGAAGAGGAAGTGGGGGGGCAATACTGGGGTAGGAAATTAAGAGGTTATGTGTAAAATAAGCTACAAGATATACTGTATCACATAAGGACTGTAGCCAATATTTTATCATAACTATAAATGGAGCATAACCTTTAAAAGTTGTGAATTGCTATATTGTACACATGTAACATACAGTATTATACATCAGCTATTGTTCTTTTGTCACTAAATTGTGTCTGACTCTTTTGTGATCCCATGGACTGTAGCCCACCAGGCTCCTTTGTTCAAGGGATTTCCCCAGCAAGAATATTGGAGTGAGTTGTCATTTCCTTCTCCAGGGGATCTTCCTGACCCAAGGATTGAACCCACGCTTTGGAGGGAAAGTTCTTTATCATTGAGACACTACAGAAGCCCTTACATCAACTATACTTCAATTAAAAAATAAAATTAAATTAAAAAAATAATATACTAAGAAAGGAAATTTTGTTCAGTGCTGTTTCATTGTGTTCTTTTGTTTTTGTTGTTCTTTTTATTTTGCTGTTTTGTTTTGTTTTGTTCAGTGTCTTTTACATATACCTATTAAATATCTGCTGGGGCAAATATAATGCATTCAAAAAGAGATACGGATATAGTCCTAGTTCAGAATGCAATGGAGAGAACAATAATCTAGCCTGAAATATTAAATTCCAACGAAGCACTAAGCCAGGAGGGTTTTTAATGCCATCCTTCATTAGTTACAGAATTCAGCGAATGATGTCATCTGATCTGTAAGGAGGAGGGTCAGTCTTGGCAGCTGTGTGAAGGATGGTCCAGAGGGTTGAGTGATGGAGTCAGGAAGAGCAGTATGGAAGCTTCTGTGACCATCCAGGGACAAATGGGAAGGCTTCTAAACCAGATGAAAAGAGGAACAAAGATATGAGACACATTGTGATGATATAATACACAGAATTTGATGATTTATTCAATGAGAGAGATGGCTTTGAAAATGAAGCTAAGCCATCTATTCTGAGTGACAGAGAGGATGATGCTAGTGGTATAATAGAGAACATTCACCAAATAAGATATCTTTGAGAATAACTCAAAGGTCTTTGTACTAACTAACCAATCTTTTATCATCTTTTCTTCATTTAACTTTTATTTTGTTAACTTTTTTCAGATGTAGAATCATATATTTTTAAGGCAGGGGAAGTAAACATTTAGGATTTCTCAGGTGTGGCTCAGCTGATAAAGAATCCACCTGCAATGTGGGGAGACCTCGGTTCAATCCCTGGGTTGGGAAGATCCCGTGGAAAGGAAAAGGCTACCCACTCCAGTATTCTGGCCTGGAGACTGTATAGTCCATGAGGTCACAAGAGTTGGACACAACTAAGCCACTTTCACTTTTAGGAAATTCTTACCAGTGATTTTTCAATCTTCAGAACCATTAGTGGATCATGAAATCAATTAAAAATATTATTTAAAAAATACCAAAAAGTGAAACAGAATAAAACAGAGCAAAATGTGAGATGTCACAGTGATCACTCATTTAAAGGTTATTACTTGTGGAAATGTGTCTTCTTTTTTATGTACACACACTGAGTTGCAATGTCAAATATGCATCTTAGCGTGAGTTGTAGTTTAAAAATGCTTGAGAGCCACTGATCTAAACAGTGCTCAACAAACCATCTCTCTAGTCTAAACTTTCTCCTTCAGTTTATAGGACTAGAGCAGCGAGACATGAACAGAAAGAAATGGAAAGGTGAGAGGCATCTTTCATCACCTTGACAATGAACAATGATCCAATTACATAATATAGTGGGAGGTAGTTTCTTGTTCAGAATCCATGGCTTCTGTGATTTTTATAGAAAGTCCAAAGCACCCCTTACATTTTCGTTTGTAGTCCCTTTGGCAATATGAAGAATGTTTAGGATTATCCACATTTGTTCCACCTGCAGATCAAACCAGAACCAGGGAGAGAACACGTTCTTTTCTTTTCTCGAGATATCAAAGAAGCCCTTGTTTAACAATTTGAGACAATAGAATTAAAACTAAATTGTGACCCCCTCATGGATTTCATTTTTTCCACTAGATGGCAGAAAAAGCACTTGTAATGGAAATTACATTGTCATCTCTTTAATCAGTTCTGTAGACNAAAATAAAATTAAATTAAAAAAATAATATACTAAGAAAGGAAATTTTGTTCAGTGCTGTTTCATTGTGTTCTTTTGTTTTTGTTGTTCTTTTTATTTTGCTGTTTTGTTTTGTTTTGTTCAGTGTCTTTTACATATACCTATTAAATATCTGCTGGGGCAAATATAATGCATTCAAAAAGAGATACGGATATAGTCCTAGTTCAGAATGCAATGGAGAGAACAATAATCTAGCCTGAAATATTAAATTCCAACGAAGCACTAAGCCAGGAGGGTTTTTAATGCCATCCTTCATTAGTTACAGAATTCAGCGAATGATGTCATCTGATCTGTAAGGAGGAGGGTCAGTCTTGGCAGCTGTGTGAAGGATGGTCCAGAGGGTTGAGTGATGGAGTCAGGAAGAGCAGTATGGAAGCTTCTGTGACCATCCAGGGACAAATGGGAAGGCTTCTAAACCAGATGAAAAGAGGAACAAAGATATGAGACACATTGTGATGATATAATACACAGAATTTGATGATTTATTCAATGAGAGAGATGGCTTTGAAAATGAAGCTAAGCCATCTATTCTGAGTGACAGAGAGGATGATGCTAGTGGTATAATAGAGAACATTCACCAAATAAGATATCTTTGAGAATAACTCAAAGGTCTTTGTACTAACTAACCAATCTTTTATCATCTTTTCTTCATTTAACTTTTATTTTGTTAACTTTTTTCAGATGTAGAATCATATATTTTTAAGGCAGGGGAAGTAAACATTTAGGATTTCTCAGGTGTGGCTCAGCTGATAAAGAATCCACCTGCAATGTGGGGAGACCTCGGTTCAATCCCTGGGTTGGGAAGATCCCGTGGAAAGGAAAAGGCTACCCACTCCAGTATTCTGGCCTGGAGACTGTATAGTCCATGAGGTCACAAGAGTTGGACACAACTAAGCCACTTTCACTTTTAGGAAATTCTTACCAGTGATTTTTCAATCTTCAGAACCATTAGTGGATCATGAAATCAATTAAAAATATTATTTAAAAAATACCAAAAAGTGAAACAGAATAAAACAGAGCAAAATGTGAGATGTCACAGTGATCACTCATTTAAAGGTTATTACTTGTGGAAATGTGTCTTCTTTTTTATGTACACACACTGAGTTGCAATGTCAAATATGCATCTTAGCGTGAGTTGTAGTTTAAAAATGCTTGAGAGCCACTGATCTAAACAGTGCTCAACAAACCATCTCTCTAGTCTAAACTTTCTCCTTCAGTTTATAGGACTAGAGCAGCGAGACATGAACAGAAAGAAATGGAAAGGTGAGAGGCATCTTTCATCACCTTGACAATGAACAATGATCCAATTACATAATATAGTGGGAGGTAGTTTCTTGTTCAGAATCCATGGCTTCTGTGATTTTTATAGAAAGTCCAAAGCACCCCTTACATTTTCGTTTGTAGTCCCTTTGGCAATATGAAGAATGTTTAGGATTATCCACATTTGTTCCACCTGCAGATCAAACCAGAACCAGGGAGAGAACACGTTCTTTTCTTTTCTCGAGATATCAAAGAAGCCCTTGTTTAACAATTTGAGACAATAGAATTAAAACTAAATTGTGACCCCCTCATGGATTTCATTTTTTCCACTAGATGGCAGAAAAAGCACTTGTAATGGAAATTACATTGTCATCTCTTTAATCAGTTCTGTAGACTTTTTTTTTTTTAATAAAGGGAGATATATTTCATTTTAGTTTGAATAGTAGAATATGATTATAAGACAACTATTTCACAACTAACTTAATCATATTAAGCTTAAAATTAAAGAGAAAACTTTAAATTAGTTTGTGGTTATATATGTACATATATGTCCACGCAACTCAGTTAAGATATACATGATGGAATTTCACAGCTTGCATACTGTCAAGCTCTTTTAATATAAATTTTTATTTTTTTTACCTTTTTTTAACCTTTATTTTATTAAAGATAGTATTTATATACACTTTTAAACTTGTACAGAAACTTTTAAAATACACTTGGATATAATTAGATGTACCATTGAACTATACTTAATTACGATACACTGAAGATAATCATAGTAATATTATTAAAAGTGTTGATGATACATTCATGGCTATAAACTCAAAATGCTTTTTTAATAAAGAGAATTAAAACTATACGAAATACGTAAATGTGGCACAAAAGTTAAGCATGGTATATCTTTTTCTCTCTATGTTAATAATTTCAGTGTGGCTCTTATGTTTTTTACTCTGATTTCATGTGTCATGTTACCATTTATCAATAATAATACTTCAGGGGTATTTGTCATCAGAACACTTTGCAAAGCTGCACCCTGGTTCATCTGGTTCATCTACCATGAAAGAAAAAATTATTCTATCGACCTGAAAAGAGCAAAATGGTTAAGAAGTGAGTTCTACAAAATGCACTGGGAAACACAGACATCATTTAACAATGTAATAACAAATTAGAAAATAAAAACTGGTTCAAAGAAACTTTTGTCCCTGTTTCAGTCATTGTTTTTGCCTCTGTTTATCTCACAACTGGTTCTCAAAAAGTTAAAGACGGGGACCGTCAGCAAAAGAGGAGAAAAAAAGAAAGGATGGAAGATGGGAAGGGATGGAAAGAAGTCAGGTCACTGGTGTAATCCACAAGCGGTTGGCTGAGGGCTTGTTTTCGGTCAAGCAGTGGGGTGGGGATGGAAACGTGGCTTCTTCGCTCAAAATGAGAGCAAGTAATAGAAAAGGGGAGATATTCGGTGAGCAAACGGGAAGAAATATAAGGACTGATGAGATAATGGAACAGTTGCCATGGTGTTGTTACGCTGCCTCACCTCTCTCTGCCTTTGCTGACTGCCTCTTTCCCGTGCTTAGTTGCTCAGTGGTGTCTGACTCTCTCTGACCCCATGGACTGTAGCCTGCCAGGTTCCTCTGTCCATGGGATTTCTCAGGCAAAAATGCTGGAGTGGGTAGCCATTTCCTCCTCTGGGGGATCTTCCCCACCCAGGGATCAAACAGGTGTCTCCCTTGCCTCCTGTATTGCAGGCAGATTCTTTACCAGATGAGACACTGGGGAAGCCCACCTCTTAACTAAACAAAAACAAAAGGGAAACCGGAGGCTGCTGGTAAGGCCCATGGTCTTCAGGAGCCTCAGGAGGGTCTTCAGGTAGAAGGAGAGGGCCAAAGGTGGGAACCACATCAGGCAGTGTCTCCTCCCCACCCCCCCACC